>JAOSLM010000034.1:16462261-16479101 GCA_025629765.1 Eleginus gracilis | reverse complement strand
GGTTTGGGAGGGGGTGGGGGGGGGGGAGGGGGTGATGTGATGATGACAGGTCTCCAAGATGTAGTCCTGTGTAGGCTACCATCGGACAGTACTATGCTGGGATTACGCATCCAGAAGAGATGGATATTGTGGTTTCACAGCCCTGATGGAATTCCGTGCGTCAGCCTATACTTGTGGGGAGGACGAGTAAAGTAGACTATATCATATTGCTAGCATTAGTCTAAAACGGAGTTTCAGGCTGTGTTGTTTTTAGAGGTTGTACGCAGGAATACACCGTGTCGTTTGGCGCTATGGATGAAGAAAGCGAAAGCAGTTTGTTGAACAAGTCTTTGACCAGACTGGACCGCTTCAGCAACCTGGATGACATCGACGTGATGGCCGACGGCAGCCTCTTTTTGAGACTCCTCATATGTTTAGTTTACTCGGTTGTGTGCGCAGTTGGTTTGGTGGGTAATTTATTGGTGCTTTTCTTTATACGAGTCAAGCAAGAGAGAAAAAAGTCGAGGGTTAATTTATTTGTCCTGAACTTGGCGGTGACAGACTTCCAGTTTGTTCTGACTTTGCCCTTCTGGGCAGTGGACACCGCGCTGGACTTCAGCTGGCCGTTTGGAAACGCCATGTGCAAAATCATTCTTTCTGTCACAGTCATGAACATGTATGCCAGCGTTTTTTTTCTGACTGCCATGAGTGTGACCCGCTACTGGTCTATTGTATCCTCGCTGAAAAACCAAACCAGGCAAAGGTCTATCTCTGCCAAATGGGTCTGCGCAATGATTTGGGTAATGGCAACCGTTGCGACGGCACCAACCTCTATTTTTTCTTCTGTGACTAACGTGACGGGAGAAAAACTCTGTCTGTTGAGGTTCCCAGGTGGGCAATACTGGCTGGCAGTTTATCACATTCAAAAGATAGTAGTTGGTTTCGTGTTGCCGATGTCCATCGTGTCCTTCAGCTACATCATGCTTCTACGCTTCATTCACCATCGGAGCATGAAACCGGGAAACCCGAAGAGGAGATCGCAAGTAACGAAATCTGTAACCATCGTCGTTCTGTCCTTTTTTCTCTGCTGGATGCCCAACCAGGCCATCACCTTTTGGAGTGTGTTGGTGAAGTTGAACGCTGCGAACTGGGACAAGGCGTACTACATAGTTCACTCGTATGTGTTCCCGGTTACCGTGTGTCTTGCGCACGCCAACAGCTGCCTAAACCCCATCATCTATTGTCTCATGAGGAAGGAATTTAGAAAGAAACTGAAAGACTTAATATTTCGAGGATGAGTTGTACTTGGTGTTTTTGTTTTTTACCAATAATCATCTACCCAAACTTTGCCATCATTCATCAAGGTGCACGGTGCTTCTCCATGCGCGCACGGAGCGCAGCTTCAGGATCGAGGCGATTGAAATAAAACAAGCGCGATATTGCGGATTGAATCGTATATTATTATATGGTGATTGTTCCTTGTATGCTTACTGTTGCCAAGTTGACAGAAAATTGCCTTTCTTCTTCGATATTCTAGAGTGGGTTATTTCAGTTGATGTAACCTAGGCCTACAGGATGACCTACCGCTGAAATAACACGCGCGTAATTGCATGCCAGAGTATTGTTTTGTTTAATGTATAATCGTCAACCAAAGGCAATATTTGTATGTAGGCCTATATCCGCAACTCTAGCATGAATAAAGCTTAGGCTACTTGTTTGTTTAATGAACTTCAAAGCTGTTTTCATTGAAAAGGGACACAACAATAAAATGGATATTGTAGCTTAAACTTATGCGCAAGTGAATGAGACAAAATGATAGGCCTACTTTATTGATCCGAGGGGGAATTTGGGAAAATATAATGTTGGACAATTATGGACACAGACCGCGCCTGCAAAAGCAACATTTCAAGTAAATAGAGTCTTCAAAAACGCGATATTAGACAATGAAATGTAGAATTATTAAGTTCAAATGCCACACCATTTGAGATGAACCTGACATGTTAGCAGTGCAGGTAGACTAGGCATTTACGCAAATATTTTTTTGGGGAGAGGGAGCTTCTATGTGTCATTATTAAGTCTCATTCCATGGATGAGTTTACATTTTCTTATTATAGGCCTAGGAGGACTGTATTTAAGCAAACAAACTGTTGACTTCTTATTATTCAAAAGTGCTTTTATTCTTATTCAAAGTGTTATATTTTGACGTTATTAATAAATATTGCACTTCAACCCCCGCCACCCCAAATATAAGACTGACCCGAGCTGGCCACCACAGTAATAAAATCCTGGCTACGCAGAGGAGGAGGGAGGCGGGTCAAGGAGGAGGGTGAGCATGTGGCCCTGAGCAGCTTGCAGCCACGGGCCCATGCGCTCTGTTTACTGTGGATGCATCGCAATGGCGAGGCGCACACAGCCTTTGGCCGTGTTCTGTAAATATTCTAGAACACTCTGGGTTCACCAGCGGGAGTCCTGGAGCTCTTTATCCTAATAATACCATATTAAACATAGATATCCAGTGTTTCCCCCAGTAAATGTCTTAGTCAAGGTGGTCAAGGAGCAGGGGTTGTCTCGTGTCCTACGGTCTTCAGTGAGGGTTTCAGTTCGCAGTGATGTATAAAACCACCTAATTATGTCTGACCGACGTCTCTGGTTCTTCCACGTCCACATCAACGTGGACGAGGGACCACCGCCTCTGCAGCGGGCTGTGGATGGCGGGGCGGCGGGGCTCCGGCGGGAGACAATCGCGGGCAACGATCCCTTTCTCCTCCATGTCGCAGTTCATGTAGGCCTACTTCAGGGAGTCAAAGCAGGGAGTCCCCCAATTTATTCTCAACCATGACTGAGATAATCCCAACTACAGTCTCGTTATGGAAATACCAGAGACGTCAAAGAACCGATGTGTTATGCACCATAACACCAACAGCAGAACTTTCCCCTTATGACGACATACGGGGAAAATTCCAAAACGCGCATCTGAGCTTTGTTTTTTCAAAGGAGGAGCAGAATGCCTAGTGCTCGTTTTACACCCAACAAAATTTCGAGCTACTGGGGGAGCATAGGTAGGCTAGGGGAACTCATATTAATGTTAGAAAATCTCAGAAAGTGACATTTTCATGCCATGGGATCTTTAAGCAACTGATGTAGACCAACGTCATTCCTGTGGATTAAAATGCATGCGAAAACGGTCCTTATCTTTCGCCATCACCAGGTTTATAGTGCAATTAAATTCGGTAATGTAAATAGTTTGACCTTCTATTACAACAAAATGCGGGATTTAATGTATAACGCTCTTACTTGAGTCGTTGTGCTCGTCTTGGATGACTACGTCAGGCACAGTCACGTGACTGGCGCCTCCCGGAAGTGTTTTGAGAGACGAGGGCGGCGGCGAATCCATGGACGAACCTCATCCTCCTCCAGTGTTGTATTTGGATGAAATGGAAACTGGCAATGTGTGAATTTGATCATCCAGAGATCCGATCAGTTGAGTCTGTGAATGGCGCCAAAACAGGACCCTAAACCTAAGTTTTCAGAAGGTTTGTACAATGGGAAATGATGTACCGATTTAAACTGAAATCGTTCCCGTTTTCCAGAGGGGGCGGGTTTGTTTTTTTTGTTGAAGCCCAGTTTCCAACACCTATATTATTGCGAAAATTGCATTAAATGTGAAACGGAACAGCAATCGCCACGCACAAAAAGCTAACGTTAACAGCAGAGTTTGACATAGATGATTATTTATCTTAGTTTATCTGTCTACCGTATGTTAGCTTGCTTAGCTAAAGCAGCTGCATTGTGATTGGACGGCAGACAAAGCGGCAGCTTTTGTTGCCCAGCTGATTCAGTACGTACGTGAACTCAAGAAGGGTGCATCTGATTACATTAACATCAGTTATCAAATATACATATTCAAAGTAATATCTGTAGCATCTATGTTACTGGTAAACAGTGATTAGACCTATACAATCTCTGTGCTTCGTTTCAGGGGAAAGAGTCCTGTGTTTTCATGGGCCATTGCTCTACGAGGCAAAGGTTTGTCATTGCGTGCTTCTTACGTATTGGTTTGCTGCAACAACAAGACATGAAAACAAGTTAATGTTTCTTGGCTAATATAGATACTTGCATTACAGTGTGTGAAGATCAATATCAAGGAAAAGCAGATCAAGTACTTCATTCATTACAGCGGATGGAACAAAAAGTAAGCCCTTCTACCTCAAATACAATGTTATTGCCCCCTTCTAATGTATTATGCCTTGGAGTGTTAATGGTGTTATGATCTTGATTTGGTTTTTAGTGCTGCAACATAAAAAAAAAAAAAAACTTTCTCATTTCAGCTGGGATGAATGGGTTCCTGAAAGCAGAGTTCTCAAATATGTGGACAGCAACCTTGCAAAACAAAAAGAGCTTCAAAAGGCCAATCAGTAAGTGAGGCTTTTGCCATGACAGACTATTATCTTTTAGGAACTGTTACCAATAATATGACACATAATTGTAGTTTTTAAAACAAAGGTAAATAATGCATGTATTTAGAAATGCCTGGCACTTGTCACACCACAGTATATCAGACCCCATTTAATGAAGCAGTATGTTTGAATATCTCCTGTTGCCTAGCTACCGTTTGCCCTATATCTACCTGATGGATCAGAAAAAAAATGCCTCTTTTACATGACAGTGATGAGGTCAAGGGTTGACCTATGCATGTTTTCTGATTTGCTCAACAGGGATCATTATGTTGAGGGGAAGATGAGGGGGGCAGCACCAAGCAAAAAGATTGCTGCAGTGCAGCAGAAAAATGTTGATCTGTGAGTCCCACCGCCCGTTTAAAAATAGAAAGTTATATTATCTTTTAAGATACTTTGTTTCATAACTTTTTCAATGTGTATGCAATTCAGATGAATACACTCTCAATTTCTTTTTCTTTTTAAAGGAAAGCAAAGAAGAGCAAGCAGAAGAGTAAGAGAAGCTTTTCACTTGTGGATAGAGCATCCTCCTTTTCCATTGATTACCCATGTGGCACTGTAAACGTGTGTGTGTGTGTGTGTTTTCTGCAGCCCCTGGGGCAGGAGAGGGCACTAGCACCGGAGAGATGCCCCAGGGACCGAGGAAGAAGAGGGCTCGGGCAGATGCCACTGTTGAAAGTGTATGTTGCAATGTCTAATCCTCCATACCAATTCTTCCAGTACTCCAATACCACACACTTTTGCGAGGGCCAGGCGACTCAAGCATGTTCTGGTCCTCAGATACAATTCCTATTCCCTCAATACAGTAATACACCACATATTAATCATCCATTGCGTGATTATTACATTTGTGTTGTCTTTAGTCTAGGGAATTATTATTTTATTTAAATGGAAGAAATCCACTTTATTTATTTACTTTGTATATGTACCTCATCAGTTCCATGGCACTCAAGGGTTTTTCATGTGAACAATCAATTGATTTGCCCACTGGCAGCAACAGATTTGAATGGAGCCTCATGGTTGAAATCCTTTTGAACATGGGGTCTTTCTGAGAAAGATTGTGTGTACATCTTGTAGATGCGTTTATTTCAAATCTGTCTTGTGTCCAGGAGGAGATGTTCACCAACCGTGTGGAGGTGAAGGTAAAGATCCCAGAGGAGCTAAAACCCTGGCTGGTGGATGACTGGGACCTCATCACCCGGCAGAAACAGGTTAACAAACACACACCGGATACACAGAACAAAGGTGTATGTCCTTTAGAGGACATGGATGTCTTGGATAAATCACACGCGCACAACAATTCTATATATTATATTATTTCTTATAATATTATATTATGTCTCAAAGGTGCTGTAGTTTTGATGTGCTACCCTCTGCTTTATGTTGGCCAACAATGGAACACAGTAATGGGCAGATATGATGGGTTAGGGTTCTTTTTGCTTATGCCCAAAATAAATCAGACCCATAAAGCTGTAGGTATACAGGTTAATATCCTATTAGAAATCAGTCCCCCTGGACGTGTGCGCTAGTGGTTCAGTCTGATAGCCAGCCTTTCACACGCTGAAATTCAACCATAAAGGGTTAATTCAAAACGCTAAGTGATTAATGCATATCAATGATCCTGTTAATCAATAGTATGTTACGGAGAACCACGGCAACAACCAAGAGGAAGACAGAGATCATTTTCTGATACAGTACTCGGGGGACGTGAGGAGGAGTTCAAAACTTGTGTTCACTGCAGAGGATTTACACAAAAAAACAACGTTGACATAAAACGTTAACAATATAAAAGTTACCATACAGTCCGGCCCTTTCCTCTGTACTCCGGGGGTGGGGATTGTGAGGGTGAGAAAGCACTGATTAAATATTGAGCTGACTTTGATTTAAGATTTGTGTTGGATGGATTAACTTAGCATCAATCAGAGCAAAGAAATGTCTAAAACATCACCGGCAGCAACGTTTATTGTTCATGAAAATCCCACAACAGCGTGGGTGCAGATATGCCAGAGCAAATAATACATGATGTAACAGATATATCTGGTTCCCTGGCTATTGGATTTTTTGGATTGGATTAACTTTATTAATCCCCAATGGGAAAACTGGTTTGCCACCTGGTCTGTATACAACATAGAACATACAGTACAACACAGTACAGCACAGGAATACAAGTACCAACATAAAACAAGAAGAAGAAACAAGCATGGTCACAGAGGGAGTATGGTCCACTAACATATTCAAATAATAAAAGGTCAAAACTGAATAAAAAATAGAGAATGAATAACAATATTATGAAGTGCAAATTAGTAATGTGCAAGATTGTGTCACCCTTGCCAGTATGCCATATTGCCACAACCGGTCAACTGCAATAAATATAAATACATATATAAACAATCAAATTAGGTCCTGATTAACAAGCCTAGCTGCTGCAGGAACAAGATACCCCCTAAATCTCTCTGTTGAACATCTGGGTAACAGGAGACGTTCACTCCTGCCACTTCTCACAAAAAAGCTGTGCAGGGGGTGGTCGTTACGTGACAGGACAGTCCTAAGCTTCCTCATGGTTCTCTGCTCTGTGATGACCTCCAGAGAATCAGAGGTCATACCAATAATGGATCCTGCCTTTTTTATTAGTTTATTGACCCTGTTTCTGTTCTCTACTGCTGCCACCCCAACAGACAACAGCGTAGAAAAGGACACTTGCAACAATACCATGATAAAAAACATTTAGGAGAGATCTGCTGATTTCAAATGACCAGAGTTTCCTCTGGACTGGGCCTTTTTCAAAATGACACTAGTGTTCACTTTCCAGTCCAGCGTACTGTCCAGATGCACACCCAGGTATTTGTAGGTATTTGTTTTTCTAAAATCAATAATGAGCTCCTTAGTCTTATAAATTTTAAGAATCAGGTGGGCTTCCTCACACCAGCTGACAAAGCTATCGACTTCTATTTGGTGAGCCGCGTGGTCATTTTTGGATATATAGCCAACTAGGGCAGAGTCATCAGAAATGTTTTGTAAGTGACAGAATTCACTGCTGTGCCTGTGGTCAGAGGTGTACATTGAAAATAAAATAAAGATAAAGCCGTACCTTGTGGGGCCCCAGTGTTTGTGGTAATGATGCTAGAGCTAATGCCATGTAAACTGCTTGAAGGAAAGCAGTGAGGAGGAGAGGATGCAGTGGTTAAAATCACCATTTATAATCATGAGAGCATCTGGAGTGTGACTTAAGAGGTTGTGAGCAGCTCTGACTATACTGTCATTTGCCAGTTTTGCATTTGCAGATGGTGGGATGTATACAACCAAAACAATGACGTTGGAAAATTCACGAGGAAGATAGTAGGGCCTGCAACTCACCGCCAGTAATTCAAATTACTGGCTAACATTCAAATACAGATAGCCACAGCATCCTGAATGCTGCGTAGTTAATCTGGGCTGTTTGTGTACGTTGACGCGGCCGGAGCAGCAACCCCCTGGGCTCGCACAGCCAAACAAACAAATTCCGTCCACAGGAAAACCTACACGAAGAGTCGCGCAAACTTTTTGGCCCAACATTTGACCACACATCTACCTCTGTGACCGCTTAAAGCAGTTAATTAAAACAAGAAAGTAGGAGCATAAAAAACAGAACACATAGAAACAGAGCCAGGTAGCAAGTCGCCGACGGGACAGGCGCCAAGAATGCGCCTATGCCTCTTTCTGTCCCTGTTTTATGTGTACGCAAGGGTTATAATTGAGACGGCTGAACATTTAATCACATAACACTATGACATTCACTCTTATCACTAATCTGTTTTTCGATGGCCATGGGGACAACGTGCAACTAGGATATGCAGTAGTGCTTTTAAACAAACAATGTCAGTAGTTAATAAAGAACCCCCATATGGGCTCCCTGCGACAGCTCCTACTTCCGGTTGCTGTTGTCTGTACAGTGGGTGGGGGCCCATAAGTTACCGGACTACATGCGGAGTGAAACGGCACATTCCGCCACATTCATTATTCGCCCCCTGACACAGTGGGTCATAATACTACATCCGGCCCCCACCCACTGTACAGACAACAGCAACCGGAAGTAGGAGCTGTCGCAGGGAGCCCATATGGGGGTTCTTTATTAACTACTGACATTGTTTGTTTAAAAGCACTACTGCATATCCTAGTTGCACGTTGTCCCCATGGCCATCGAAAAACAGATTAGTGATAAGAGTGAATGTCATAGTGTTATGTGATTAAATGTTCAGCCGTCTCAATTATAACCCTTGCGTACACATAAAACAGGGACAGAAAGAGGCATAGGCGCATTCTTGGCGCCTGTCCCGTCGGCGACTTGCTACCTGGCTCTGTTTCTATGTGTTCTGTTTTTTATGCTCCTACTTTCTTGTTTTAATTAACTGCTTTAAGCGGTCACAGAGGTAGATGTGTGGTCAAATGTTGGGCCAAAAAGTTTGCGCGACTCTTCGTGTAGGTTTTCCTGTGGACGGAATTTGTTTGTTTGGCTGTGCGAGCCCAGGGGGTTGCTGCTCCGGCCGCGTCAACGTACACAAACAGCCCAGATTAACTACGCAGCATTCAGGATGCTGTGGCTATCTGTATTTGAATGTTAGCCAGTAATTTGAATTACTGGCGGTGAGTTGCAGGCCCTACTATCTTCCTCGTGAATTTTCCAACGTCATTGTTTTGGTTGTATACATCCCACCATCTGCAAATGCAAAACTGGCAAATGACAGTATAGTCAGAGCTGCTCACAACCTCTTAAGTCACACTCCAGATGCTCTCATGATTATAAATGGTGATTTTAACCACTGCATCCTCTCCTCCTCACTGCTTTCCTTCAAGCAGTTTACATGGCATTAGCTCTAGCATCATTACCACAAACACTGGGGCCCCACAAGGTACGGCTTTATCTTTATTTTATTTTCAATGTACACCTCTGACCACAGGCACAGCAGTGAATTCTGTCACTTACAAAACATTTCTGATGACTCTGCCCTAGTTGGCTATATATCCAAAAATGACCACGCGGCTCACCAAATAGAAGTCGATAGCTTTGTCAGCTGGTGTGAGGAAGCCCACCTGATTCTTAAAATTTATAAGACTAAGGAGCTCATTATTGATTTTAGAAAAACAAATACCTACAAATACCTGGGTGTGCATCTGGACAGTACGCTGGACTGGAAAGTGAACACTAGTGTCATTTTGAAAAAGGCCCAGTCCAGAGGAAACTCTGGTCATTTGAAATCAGCAGATCTCTCCTAAATGTTTTTTATCATGGTATTGTTGCAAGTGTCCTTTTCTACGCTGTTGTCTGTTGGGGTGGCAGCAGTAGAGAACAGAAACAGGGTCAATAAACTAATAAAAAAGGCAGGATCCATTATTGGTATGACCTCTGATTCTCTGGAGGTCATCACAGAGCAGAGAACCATGAGGAAGCTTAGGACTGTCCTGTCACGTAACGACCACCCCCTGCACAGCTTTTTTGTGAGAAGTGGCAGGAGTGAACGTCTCCTGTTACCCAGATGTTCAACAGAGAGATTTAGGGGGTATCTTGTTCCTGCAGCAGCTAGGCTTGTTAATCAGGACCTAATTTGATTGTTTATATATGTATTTATATTTATTGCAGTTGACCGGTTGTGGCAATATGGCATACTGGCAAGGGTGACACAATCTTGCACATTACTAATTTGCACTTCATAATATTGTTATTCATTCTCTATTTTTTATTCAGTTTTGACCTTTTATTATTTGAATATGTTAGTGGACCATACTCCCTCTGTGACCATGCTTGTTTCTTCTTCTTGTTTTATGTTGGTACTTGTATTCCTGTGCTGTACTGTGTTGTACTGTATGTTCTATGTTGTATACAGACCAGGTGGCAAACCAGTTTTCCCATTGGGGATTAATAAAGTTAATCCAATCCAAAAAATCCAATAGCCAGGGAACCAGATATATCTGTTACATCATGTATTATTTGCTCTGGCATATCTGCACCCACGCTGTTGTGGGATTTTCATGAACAATAAACGTTGCTGCCGGTGATGTTTTAGACATTTCTTTGCTCTGATTGATGCTAAGTTAATCCATCCAACACAAATCTTAAATCAAAGTCAGCTCAATATTTAATCAGTGCTTTCTCACCCTCACAATCCCCACCCCCGGAGTACAGAGGAAAGGGCCGGACTGTATGGTAACTTTTATATTGTTAACGTTTTATGTCAACGTTGTTTTTTTGTGTAAATCCTCTGCAGTGAACACAAGTTTTGAACTCCTCCTCACGTCCCCCGAGTACTGTATCAGAAAATGATCTCTGTCTTCCTCTTGGTTGTTGCCGTGGTTCTCCGTAACATACTATTGATTAACAGGATCATTGATATGCATTAATCACTTAGCGTTTTGAATTAACCCTTTATGGTTGAATTTCAGCGTGTGAAAGGCTGGCTATCAGACTGAACCACTAGCGCACACGTCCAGGGGGACTGATTTCTAATAGGATATTAACCTGTATACCTACAGCTTTATGGGTCTGATTTATTTTGGGCATAAGCAAAAAGAACCCTAACCCATCATATCTGCCCATTACTGTGTTCCATTGTTGGCCAACATAAAGCAGAGGGTAGCACATCAAAACTACAGCACCTTTGAGACATAATATAATATTATAAGAAATAATATAATATATAGAATTGTTGTGCGCGTGTGATTTATCCAAGACATCCATGTCCTCTAAAGGACATACACCTTTGTTCTGTGTATCCGGTGTGTGTTTGTTAACCTGTTTCTGCCGGGTGATGAGGTCCCAGTCATCCACCAGCCAGGGTTTTAGCTCCTCTGGGATCTTTACCTTCACCTCCACACGGTTGGTGAACATCTCCTCCTGGACACAAGACAGATTTGAAATAAACGCATCTACAAGATGTACACACAATCTTTCTCAGAAAGACCCCATGTTCAAAAGGATTTCAACCATGAGGCTCCATTCAAATCTGTTGCTGCCAGTGGGCAAATCAATTGATTGTTCACATGAAAAACCCTTGAGTGCCATGGAACTGATGAGGTACATATACAAAGTAAATAAATAAAGTGGATTTCTTCCATTTAAATAAAATAATAATTCCCTAGACTAAAGACAACACAAATGTAATAATCACGCAATGGATGATTAATATGTGGTGTATTACTGTATTGAGGGAATAGGAATTGTATCTGAGGACCAGAACATGCTTGAGTCGCCTGGCCCTCGCAAAAGTGTGTGGTATTGGAGTACTGGAAGAATTGGTATGGAGGATTAGACATTGCAACATACACTTTCAACAGTGGCATCTGCCCGAGCCCTCTTCTTCCTCGGTCCCTGGGGCATCTCTCCGGTGCTAGTGCCCTCTCCTGCCCCAGGGGCTGCAGAAAACACACACACACACACACGTTTACAGTGCCACATGGGTAATCAATGGAAAAGGAGGATGCTCTATCCACAAGTGAAAAGCTTCTCTTACTCTTCTGCTTGCTCTTCTTTGCTTTCCTTTAAAAAGAAAAAGAAATTGAGAGTGTATTCATCTGAATTGCATACACATTGAAAAAGTTATGAAACAAAGTATCTTAAAAGATAATATAACTTTCTATTTTTAAACGGGCGGTGGGACTCACAGATCAACATTTTTCTGCTGCACTGCAGCAATCTTTTTGCTTGGTGCTGCCCCCCTCATCTTCCCCTCAACATAATGATCCCTGTTGAGCAAATCAGAAAACATGCATAGGTCAACCCTTGACCTCATCACTGTCATGTAAAAGAGGCATTTTTTTTCTGATCCATCAGGTAGATATAGGGCAAACGGTAGCTAGGCAACAGGAGATATTCAAACATACTGCTTCATTAAATGGGGTCTGATATACTGTGGTGTGACAAGTGCCAGGCATTTCTAAATACATGCATTATTTACCTTTGTTTTAAAAACTACAATTATGTGTCATATTATTGGTAACAGTTCCTAAAAGATAATAGTCTGTCATGGCAAAAGCCTCACTTACTGATTGGCCTTTTGAAGCTCTTTTTGTTTTGCAAGGTTGCTGTCCACATATTTGAGAACTCTGCTTTCAGGAACCCATTCATCCCAGCTGAAATGAGAAAGTTTTTTTTTTTTTTTATGTTGCAGCACTAAAAACCAAATCAAGATCATAACACCATTAACACTCCAAGGCATAATACATTAGAAGGGGGCAATAACATTGTATTTGAGGTAGAAGGGCTTACTTTTTGTTCCATCCGCTGTAATGAATGAAGTACTTGATCTGCTTTTCCTTGATATTGATCTTCACACACTGTAATGCAAGTATCTATATTAGCCAAGAAACATTAACTTGTTTTCATGTCTTGTTGTTGCAGCAAACCAATACGTAAGAAGCACGCAATGACAAACCTTTGCCTCGTAGAGCAATGGCCCATGAAAACACAGGACTCTTTCCCCTGAAACGAAGCACAGAGATTGTATAGGTCTAATCACTGTTTACCAGTAACATAGATGCTACAGATATTACTTTGAATATGTATATTTGATAACTGATGTTAATGTAATCAGATGCACCCTTCTTGAGTTCACGTACGTACTGAATCAGCTGGGCAACAAAAGCTGCCGCTTTGTCTGCCGTCCAATCACAATGCAGCTGCTTTAGCTAAGCAAGCTAACATACGGTAGACAGATAAACTAAGATAAATAATCATCTATGTCAAACTCTGCTGTTAACGTTAGCTTTTTGTGCGTGGCGATTGCTGTTCCGTTTCACATTTAATGCAATTTTCGCAATAATATAGGTGTTGGAAACTGGGCTTCAACAAAAAAAACAAACCCGCCCCCTCTGGAAAACGGGAACGATTTCAGTTTAAATCGGTACATCATTTCCCATTGTACAAACCTTCTGAAAACTTAGGTTTAGGGTCCTGTTTTGGCGCCATTCACAGACTCAACTGATCGGATCTCTGGATGATCAAATTCACACATTGCCAGTTTCCATTTCATCCAAATACAACACTGGAGGAGGATGAGGTTCGTCCATGGATTCGCCGCCGCCCTCGTCTCTCAAAACACTTCCGGGAGGCGCCAGTCACGTGACTGTGCCTGACGTAGTCATCCAAGACGAGCACAACGACTCAAGTAAGAGCGTTATACATTAAATCCCGCATTTTGTTGTAATAGAAGGTCAAACTATTTACATTACCGAATTTAATTGCACTATAAACCTGGTGATGGCGAAAGATAAGGACCGTTTTCGCATGCATTTTAATCCACAGGAATGACGTTGGTCTACATCAGTTGCTTAAAGATCCCATGGCATGAAAATGTCACTTTCTGAGATTTTCTAACATTAATATGAGTTCCCCTAGCCTACCTATGCTCCCCCAGTAGCTCGAAATTTTGTTGGGTGTAAAACGAGCACTAGGCATTCTGCTCCTCCTTTGAAAAAACAAAGCTCAGATGCGCGTTTTGGAATTTTCCCCGTATGTCGTCATAAGGGGAAAGTTCTGCTGTTGGTGTTATGGTGCATAACACATCGGTTCTTTGACGTCTCTGGTATTTCCATAACGAGACTGTAGTTGGGATTATCTCAGTCATGGTTGAGAATAAATTGGGGGACTCCCTGCTTTGACTCCCTGAAGTAGGCCTACATGAACTGCGACATGGAGGAGAAAGGGATCGTTGCCCGCGATTGTCTCCCGCCGGAGCCCCGCCGCCCCGCCATCCACAGCCCGCTGCAGAGGCGGTGGTCCCTCGTCCACGTTGATGTGGACGTGGAAGAACCAGAGACGTCGGTCAGACATAATTAGGTGGTTTTATACATCACTGCGAACTGAAACCCTCACTGAAGACCGTAGGACACGAGACAACCCCTGCTCCTTGACCACCTTGACTAAGACATTTACTGGGGGAAACACTGGATATCTATGTTTAATATGGTATTATTAGGATAAAGAGCTCCAGGACTCCCGCTGGTGAACCCAGAGTGTTCTAGAATATTTACAGAACACGGCCAAAGGCTGTGTGCGCCTCGCCATTGCGATGCATCCACAGTAAACAGAGCGCATGGGCCCGTGGCTGCAAGCTGCTCAGGGCCACATGCTCACCCTCCTCCTTGACCCGCCTCCCTCCTCCTCTGCGTAGCCAGGATTTTATTACTGTGGTGGCCAGCTCGGGTCAGTCTTATATTTGGGGTGGCGGGGGTTGAAGTGCAATATTTATTAATAACGTCAAAATATAACACTTTGAATAAGAATAAAAGCACTTTTGAATAATAAGAAGTCAACAGTTTGTTTGCTTAAATACAGTCCTCCTAGGCCTATAATAAGAAAATGTAAACTCATCCATGGAATGAGACTTAATAATGACACATAGAAGCTCCCTCTCCCCAAAAAAATATTTGCGTAAATGCCTAGTCTACCTGCACTGCTAACATGTCAGGTTCATCTCAAATGGTGTGGCATTTGAACTTAATAATTCTACATTTCATTGTCTAATATCGCGTTTTTGAAGACTCTATTTACTTGAAATGTTGCTTTTGCAGGCGCGGTCTGTGTCCATAATTGTCCAACATTATATTTTCCCAAATTCCCCCTCGGATCAATAAAGTAGGCCTATCATTTTGTCTCATTCACTTGCGCATAAGTTTAAGCTACAATATCCATTTTATTGTTGTGTCCCTTTTCAATGAAAACAGCTTTGAAGTTCATTAAACAAACAAGTAGCCTAAGCTTTATTCATGCTAGAGTTGCGGATATAGGCCTACATACAAATATTGCCTTTGGTTGACGATTATACATTAAACAAAACAATACTCTGGCATGCAATTACGCGCGTGTTATTTCAGCGGTAGGTCATCCTGTAGGCCTAGGTTACATCAACTGAAATAACCCACTCTAGAATATCGAAGAAGAAAGGCAATTTTCTGTCAACTTGGCAACAGTAAGCATACAAGGAACAATCACCATATAATAATATACGATTCAATCCGCAATATCGCGCTTGTTTTATTTCAATCGCCTCGATCCTGAAGCTGCGCTCCGTGCGCGCATGGAGAAGCACCGTGCACCTTGATGAATGATGGCAAAGTTTGGGTAGATGATTATTGGTAAAAAACAAAAACACCAAGTACAACTCATCCTCGAAATATTAAGTCTTTCAGTTTCTTTCTAAATTCCTTCCTCATGAGACAATAGATGATGGGGTTTAGGCAGCTGTTGGCGTGCGCAAGACACACGGTAACCGGGAACACATACGAGTGAACTATGTAGTACGCCTTGTCCCAGTTCGCAGCGTTCAACTTCACCAACACACTCCAAAAGGTGATGGCCTGGTTGGGCATCCAGCAGAGAAAAAAGGACAGAACGACGATGGTTACAGATTTCGTTACTTGCGATCTCCTCTTCGGGTTTCCCGGTTTCATGCTCCGATGGTGAATGAAGCGTAGAAGCATGATGTAGCTGAAGGACACGATGGACATCGGCAACACGAAACCAACTACTATCTTTTGAATGTGATAAACTGCCAGCCAGTATTGCCCACCTGGGAACCTCAACAGACAGAGTTTTTCTCCCGTCACGTTAGTCACAGAAGAAAAAATAGAGGTTGGTGCCGTCGCAACGGTTGCCATTACCCAAATCATTGCGCAGACCCATTTGGCAGAGATAGACCTTTGCCTGGTTTGGTTTTTCAGCGAGGATACAATAGACCAGTAGCGGGTCACACTCATGGCAGTCAGAAAAAAAACGCTGGCATACATGTTCATGACTGTGACAGAAAGAATGATTTTGCACATGGCGTTTCCAAACGGCCAGCTGAAGTCCAGCGCGGTGTCCACTGCCCAGAAGGGCAAAGTCAGAACAAACTGGAAGTCTGTCACCGCCAAGTTCAGGACAAATAAATTAACCCTCGACTTTTTTCTCTCTTGCTTGACTCGTATAAAGAAAAGCACCAATAAATTACCCACCAAACCAACTGCGCACACAACCGAGTAAACTAAACATATGAGGAGTCTCAAAAAGAGGCTGCCGTCGGCCATCACGTCGATGTCATCCAGGTTGCTGAAGCGGTCCAGTCTGGTCAAAGACTTGTTCAACAAACTGCTTTCGCTTTCTTCATCCATAGCGCCAAACGACACGGTGTATTCCTGCGTACAACCTCTAAAAACAACACAGCCTGAAACTCCGTTTTAGACTAATGCTAGCAATATGATATAGTCTACTTTACTCGTCCTCCCCACAAGTATAGGCTGACGCACGGAATTCCATCAGGGCTGTGAAACCACAATATCCATCTCTTCTGGATGCGTAATCCCAGCATAGTACTGTCCGATGGTAGCCTACACAGGACTACATCTTGGAGACCTGTCATCATCACATCACCCCCTCCCCCCCCCCCACCCCCTCCCAAACC
>JAOSLM010000034.1:15872048-15885103 GCA_025629765.1 Eleginus gracilis | reverse complement strand
GATCTTTAAGTCCATCTCATGAAAAATGGGAGCAAAAACAAAAGTGTTGCGTTTATATTTTTGTTGAGTGTATATACGACTTGCAGAATTTGCTTTCCAACCACACACACTATCCTCCACTCTGAAACTCGGCCCTTCTGCCTCGTTAAAGGGACGAAGCCGACATCCTAAAAAATGGAGGTTCATAAATCCATGTAACGTTGGAACTTACCACTGGGCCCACAGAGACCCATACACGGCTCTTCTCAATGCCTTGGAGCGCTCCGTTCACTTGCATAGGCCTTCCCGGCTGCCGGCAGTGAATTATATTTCGAAAAATTGACCGTTGCTAAGCATATAATGACTGTTGTCAAGGAAAGTGGATCTTTTTGCCTCTGATTCACGTCTTTGGTATCACTCCACAAGTAGTCCTGTAACTTATCAACCCCAGCAAATTCGGTTGCTAAGCGACGTCAACGTCTTTGGCAGACTATTTCGCTGCTGATCAACTGTACGAATCGCAATTGTAATTTTATTTTTTCGTTTTGGCAAGTAGCCGTCTAATAAGCGGGATAATGTATAGAACGTTGCCGGTCATTATCGAAGGGCGAAGCAAGACCCCTCTGCTTCGCGTCGGTGTCCTGTTCGCCCGGTCGGTACTTATTATAATGGCCGGCGTTGTATACATTATCCCTTATTTAATGACCCTCACATTGATTGGGTCAAACCACTCCCTAATAATAAGGGCATTGTTGTGACAATTGTTCTCCTACTGATGGTGCTACCAAGTATATACTCCAGCACGGCAGGCTGTTATTTTGTTTGCCACGGGTCCACCACTCTGCAGAAGACATAACGCTGGAGGGGGCGAAAAAAAGATGCTGCTACTGTTTGCCTTTTAATGGAGCCTATAGTGGTGTATTGATTGAGTTCTGAAAGTCCATAGGGACGCGTGTTAGGTGAAGTATGCTGGTTTGTGTGTTTAGTGTTTGTGGTCGGTGCGTGCCTTGGTGCTATCAGAGAGCCCTCTGAATCGTGGTGCTGACACACAATGGCAGAAGCTTGTCATAAAATAGGTCTTCTTTACCGAGTTGGAACTAGCAGATAAGCCCTTTTTAACGTTACCTTAACAAACGACACGTCAAAGGAACATTGATGCGCTTGTGATAAAATATTTCACTAACTGCTTTTAAACACACACAATGTAGCTACTATTTGACTGTCAATGTAGGAGTTGACATGTGGCTCTTTTTATCTATGTTTTGGTCATTTTCTTTGAACTGGTTCATCTCAATATGCAATTTGGTTATCATAGTTAAGCCTAAGTTAATACATAAGTTGCCTTAGGTAGGCTGAGAAGTGAGCACTCTTCATTCATTAAGAAAATAATTATTTCTGATGATATGAATCGCTGTACCAATCGCTCGCTAGGTCTGCCATTCTCTCCCCGCTTTGTGGAGATTGTCCAGGGCCTGAGTATATATGACACTTAGTGGAAAATTGTGCTGCATTGGCAGATAAGGTTTGGGCTATATTCTTTCAAGCATTTTCTGCAGACAGTTGAAATTCATTTTTCACTGTGGCTATTTGGTATGGAGGGCAAAGACGGCAAAATAAAGGATATCTGTGTTGTTCTATGAAGAGGTGCTGCTTTAAGCCCTAATGGAACAAGATAACAGAATCAATCCCCTTCTGAAACCTCTAAAACAGAAACACACAAAAACAACAACTGGATAAGCTTCTCTGAGTGTATGGGGAAGAGAATTAAATTGTTTAGTTTCTATTTTATAGGATTACACCTCCGCAAAGGAAAGACATTTCTGACAGACTCTAATTCTATATTAAGTGGTGTATTGTGAGCTGCCCTGGTATGTATGGCTCCTATATAGTTAAATGGAAATTACTAGGGTAATAAATTGGCTTATAATATAAAATACTTAAGTTGACATCAAATAATTTTGCCTGGTGTATTTTAATACATTAAGGCTAGTGAAACACCAGTCGTGATGTTTCTGGCAGCAGCCAGACATCATGTGATGGCAGTGTTTGGAAAGCATTGAGTGCTGGGTCCCCAGGCGTTGGCACACCACCAGCTGAAACCACCGCCACAGGAGCTTCAGGAGAAAAACATAGCTGCTGCCCTTTTTCTGCCTGACTGAAAAAGCTGTCCATAATTTAAGCATTTGTTATGCTTGTTGTCCTCTTGACCACCATATTTCCCTAGAGAACTTTGCAATGTTGACAATGTTGAGAGGTATAGGTGCTTGTTTGTGGGAAGTAGTTTGAGCAGGAACCAACCTCCTCAGATGTATATAGCCATTACATACAGACTTCAACAGTAGCAGTTTTGTTGTTGAGTGACTGATTACACATAAATATACATGTTGCCACTTCATCATCTTACGATTACTTCATAATTTTATGAAGTCATGGCACGTTGTGTTACTTGTTTCACAAACTTTGTAAAACAATGATAACACTTTATTTTAATTGGGATGCTTAATCCGATTGATATATTTCAGAATGATATGATTACCACAATGCTCCAGTTATATGAACAATGATTGATGCTTTCTTACTCACAAATTATTTGTGTTATTAAGTTAGTAACAGCTATAAATGTATTTGTGAAATGAAAGTATATTTTTAGAAAGAAATGTAACAGTTTTGAAAATTGCATTTGTAACCAAGTAGTGTGAAAAGTATTTCAAAATGCTGAATGGCAATTTAAGAATGCCGGCCAGATGGTCATTTTGTTACAATAAAGGTAATTCATAGGATATATATATATATATATATATATATATATAATTTTTATTTATTTTTTAAATTGTGGCCAATGATTTGCTTTAATTTGTATGCAAAATGGTCCAATGCACCTCACCATTCTATTAATGTCAATATGTTACACTACTATATTTTTTTCTATATTTTTCAGAGCTTACAAAAACAAATGTTTTGCAGAAGTCCCAAAGTCTTAATAATTATTCAAAACAATGCTTCAATGTAATTGGCCAATGATGGTTAGGTTCATTCTAAAACTGGAAGACCTTTTAATCAAAGATTTCCCTTTGCCACAGGCATAATGTTAACATTCCAATGATAAGCTTCAAGCTAAGAATCATTAAGCTTTCAACCCCTATTTAATATTCACATCTGGTAGTAGTTGTTGAAACCCCCAAAATACCAGGCAAGATTGTTTGCTAGTTTCCTGTATTGGCAACAAGGAAATTAATGAAATGTGATTAATGAAGTATTAAGTTTGCCCAAAGTCAGTGGGGGTTCAACTCTCACTGCATCAAAACTGGCAGAAATCAGAAAAAATAATATGTTAGTTAATTAATCCACGTCAACTCTCATTAAAGTACAAAGCCTTCTGATCCATTTCTTGCCATATTTTTACTGTACCTGTCAGCCTTCATGGGGCCTCGGTTTTGCTATCTCTGTATGCGTTGGCATACACAAGGCTGGGTGTTGGTGTGTGTGTTTGCGTGGGAGTCGAGGTTGTCACCCAGTCAAGCCTTGCCCGAACTGAATCCACCACAAGCATCCGTCAGATGGAGGAAAAGACGGTGAGAAAGGCAGACTGAATACGGAAGAAGAAGCAAGCGAGGGAGGTAGAGAGAGGTTTTCTGGCAATGCAATTAAATTGCACTGTGCTGGCTTACATGTCTGCTCAGCAGCTCCGTGGTAATAACATCAGATGGGGAAAAGCGATCATGAAGATGATATCGGAGAATGTTCCCCCTTGCATCTTCTTTTAAAGCCTTTCCTGGGTAGGCATCGGGCAAATAAAAGATTTGTTATGTAACTATATCTTTTATACTAATTATCAAACGAATAAAAAAAAAATACAAACAAGAACATAAAGAAATGTTTGCATTCATTACTTAATTGGTCCAATCCAAGAGATCCAATATGTTTTACAGCTGAACGAATCGGCTATTGCCATAAATATTCATTGGTTATTAAATGGTTGCATGTAGCTTCTTCCTTATTATGCTATTCTCCCAGTAGCTACATAAAATGGAAGCCTCCCTTGCTGTTGCGCGGACAGCTATATGCTCCAGTAACTGTCAATTATTTACTGTCAACCTTGAAATGGCGCTCAGGCTGTTGCTAAGGTTCGCAGTACCAATGCAAGGCATTGAATACGTTGGTCTTTTTGGTTGGCTTTTTTCTTTTTTTGCTCACAATGGCCTGCCATTGGCGCTGTTCTGAAACATTGTACTTTGACTAATGATGCTTAGGTTAAATACTTACAGTCAATGGTTTGCAGCTGTATATGGAACAATATTATAACAAACCAATGAAACAATCATTTTGTTTATGCAAGATGTATTTGAATGCTTATTAGCATATTGAACTGTGCTTTTCATCTTGATAGATGCATATAATGTCCATAATGATCACACCAACCACGGTCAAGTATACCAATTTATAGTGGACACTGGTGTAAGACAACACTGTCAGTGTTGCTGCATACAACCTTCTTCTCTTGAATGTGTTTTACTTGTGTACCACTTTCAGACTATATTAACGAGCAAAATGGAATGGCAAAGAATGCGGTGCCTAACCTTAAAATATTGCTTTACTTTGGCACTTTGAAAGCCCAAAGAACGAGTGCTAAACTTTGGGTGTTGGGGAAACCTAAGACTTTTCTTAACAGCCATCAAGGCACTTCCTTTTGTGGCCCTTTTCCTAAATGGCTGATGTCTGCAAGCCTTGAGGAGGAGGACTTGTGGGGTAAGGAGGAGGTTTGGAGGTGTGTGTGTGTGTGTGTGTGTGTGTGTGGGGGGGGGGGTTGTAGTCATTTCCCACTGCGGCTGAGTGAACACAGATGGACAGCGTTGTACTCCAGCACCAAAATCAAAGCTTACATTCACCTAAGGGGACAGATGGGTTTGTAAATTCCCCACACCGTTTCCATATTATGAAATCAGGTGACCACTGAAAACTGGTTTGTTACTCCCGACTTAAAGTTGGATCCTTTCTGCCCACAGCACTCGTGCTAGAAAGAACATGGCTTTATGGGGCAAATAAAACAAGGCTGCTGCTTGAATAACAACTTTTAATACTCCACATTCGCTGGTGTTCTTTGAAGTGGAAGTTTAAACGCAGACTTGATATTGTCAGGGGAGTTTGTGTGTGTGCCTGCTCTTGAGTGCACTATGGTCAGAGGCTTTGTCAATGTGATTCGCAAATAAAATGTTGCAGTTGTTTGTGAACTTGTGGTTAAATGGAAATGCAGCATGCAGATGATTTTTTTTTTTTAAGGATCAGTTTTGTAATCTTCCTTAAATGGTAAGAGCTGAACTCCCTAATCAAAATGTCAATCCTATTCCTTTTAAACTGCTATTTAAAAGGTTTCTTGGGCTCCTGCCTCTCGGCAAACAGAGTGTTAACTGTGAGAGGCCAACACGTTGCAGACGAAAGTTACAGCAGTTAGCTTGTTGAAATTTAAACTCTGGGACTGTTGTATGGCTGTCTTGTTTTTCCTTTGCCCTGGGGCCCACCCCAGGAGGTGAAGTCATAAACCTGGCTTGGAAAGTGGAACTGGGTTAAGGGTAGAAGCCTGTGTAAATCTCTCTGTAAAAACACATGACTTCACTACACCTGTCATCGCTAATGCTAGGTAAAGGGTTAACGCCTGGCTAGCCCATAACTAACGAAGCTCTTGAAGTGAATCATTATGTTTACCAAGTCATCGAGGTGGAAAATAATCATAAAAAACTTGCCCCTTTGTTTGCGGTAGGACTTTTAAGTCCTACGTCTTTTATAAGGTATTCGTTCAATGCTGACTGGTGACTTATTGATCCACTGACTTGATGCACATCAAAGCGTACATCAATGAATGCTCAAAATAATTTGTCAAATGAACAGTGATAAACTTGGGTCTGGTATCATTACTGCAAGGAAACTAGCTGTTCATCTGGCTTTCATTCAAACCTTGGCTTGGCTTTGTTTAGCAGCCAAACCACACTAAATAGTTTATCCTTTTTTTCTCAAATGACTTGGTGACTCACAGTAGCACTAGCATCCTTACGGTACAATGTATCTCTATTTTCTATTTGTAAGGGTTGAGTAGTTTAACACAGTAGGTAGTATTAGAAAAGAATGTTCTGTACTCAGAGCCTGATTATAAAACATTCTCCTGCTGACTTTGAGGATATTAATAATGGAAAAATTCAGCTTCTCATTTTGGATACTCACTTATTAATTGATGTTCGCTTTCAAACTTGACACCAGTTGATTCTGCAGGTGAAGAAGTGTGCTGAATTTTTCATTAACTCATTGCACAGGTCCAATATGCTTTAACCAGATTGAACGCGACAGTGATCCTGAATGGCTGCCTGTTTAGGCGGAACAGGTTGGAAATTGAATTGGATCGGTCTTACATGGCGTGGCTGTAATCACCAACACTAACCGTGTCCATAGAAATGTTCTCCAGCTATTTAATTGAACTGTGCCAGCCCTTCAAATCAGATCCAAAATCCATCCAAATGTTTATTTGGCCAACATTTCTAAGTCATGGAAACTGCAAATGTGTATGTTTACAGTACATTTTTAAGAGAAACCTGGCAGAGAAACTAAACCAACATGGTGATACTATAATGTTGCATGAAGGAAAGCGAAGAGATTTAAGAGCTTGAGAATGATCTTTTCAATAATTCATGCTGGTTTATGACATTTTTGTATTCATTTTAGCACTTTAGCACACATTCATGTACAATGTAAAACTTTTAAAAAATGTAGTGATATGGATTTTTTTTTTCTCCATACTTTAACACCCCAAGGCAAATATTATTTTAATAGATCAAGATCAATGATACAGATTGTATTAATACATCTTAGGGCAAAGATTGGTAGTATAGAGTGGTCATCCTGCGTCCTGTTTTCAATTAAGAATGAGAAGCAGGACAACAGAATTCGATAAAATAATCTTTAAAGATGAGAACACGGATTATATTATACTTGCATTGCCAAATGTTTGCACAAAAAACATTGTGCAACACCACCATTGTTTTTCTCAGATTAGACAGAAACAATGAGATGTTGAGATGCAAAGAAAAATAACAGCATGAGAAGGCAGTTAAAAATTAAAAAGGCAGTGCCTGTCCCAGGCACAATGTATTCCTGTAGAGTTACAACCAGGAAGTCTGGTGTTTTTGTGAGTGGGGGGGGAGAATATAGCTTATACAAGTTACCCATAGTTTACAGTGCCCTCTTTTACCTCCCACATGTAGTCTACTATTCAAACAGAATCATCTATTGAACCATTCCCAGGGTAAACCAGCCATGACATAGCTAACTAAGCAGTAGTTTCTCTGTCTCTCTCTGACGTTTTACTATGCATGTCTCCTTATCTCTCCTTATCTCTCCCTCTTGTTCTCTACCTATGCCTGTGCTCCTGCTGCCCATCCCTTTAATCCAGTTCCCTTTGTCTCTATCTTTCCTGTTCCCCTCTCCTCCCTCTTTCCCACCAACACTATAACCTGGCCTCCTCATTTTTAAAAGCCACATGCTCCCCAGCCCGTCTGGCTCAGTTGCACCCTGCCAATGAAGGCCTTTTTATTGGGCTGAGATTGAGTGCAGCCAAGCGAGGACTGGATAGGGCTGAGACTGGGGCCAACCACACCCCACCCCCCACCCCCTGCCTCTCAGCTCCCCTTCCTCCCCAACTCTGACTGCACAGCCCACTCCACATGCCTGCTCTGGTCTGGCCCTGTCGCCTACAAGGAGATTACTTGTCTCTGCTGCCCTTAATTGCCGGCAGCAGCTGAAAAGAACCAGAGAGGGAGGGAGGGATAGAGAGAGAGATGGAGTAGGAATAGAGAGGGAGGGAGAGGGACAGAGAAACAGAGACGGATGACGGAACAGAGTTGGCTTGTTGAGCTCTTACTTGACATGCTCCAAATGGTTGGAGCCTGTCAAAACCTCAACACTGCATCGGTTAGGTTTTTATTGTGACCAATTAAAGTTTATATTTATTTTTTTATTCTCTCTACCTCATCAATGGGCGGTCTGCACCACCCACGGCGCTACTATTGGTCTCGCTGAAAGGAGATGAGTACAGGAAGAACCAAAGGGGGGCTGATGCAATATTCACACTGGCTGTGAACCTCGGAGAAGCAGGGCGCGGGGGTCGCCGTGCCCTCTCGCCGTCCTCCAAGTTGCTATTATTCATTACCGCCAGAAGCTTTCCTCTGGTCGACCGCCTTGCCCCCTCTTCCTGTGGATCTCCTGTTATTACAGGATAGTATTGTTGCAGCCCCTCTGGCTGCATCCCAGCAAATTGAAAATGATGGAAACTTTATTGAGTTGGCAGTCTTGGAGGCAAATTGTTAAAACAGTAGGATGCTTTTTCTTTTATGTCGTTCCGTAGACTCGTTATGCTCGGTTGTGCTATTTGATTTTATATTATGTTTCGATTTGGTCGGTAACTGTCAAGTTCCAATACTTTTAAAAGAATTATGAAAGGTCAACGTGCTGAGTTTGCATTAAAATCTCACCACAAAGAGAAAATCCTTTCCAGGTGCATTTCTTTAATATTTTCGATTTAATTTAATTAATCTTCCCATCAAAGCTAAAGTTGAGCCATTATCATGTTCTTCTGAGAGCTCTCATTGGATGGTCAACAATAGCCCCTTTACAACCCTGAACTTATCCAGACATTAAGGAGTTGCTCTATGTGAGAATGCAAATGTCTGAATCAGGACCAGACATTAATCAGATTTTCCCTTCCATATCCCTAGTACAAAGTCTGTGTAATATCCGATTGAGTCCATGTGTGAAAAGAGAAAGTCGTTGTCTGCAGAGTTCACAGCGACAAGGTCCGGTTTTACAAACTCCGGAGAGTAGGTGAACGAAGAAGTAGAATTCACAGCAAACGTTGATGTCGTTTCCTTCATGCGGCTGGCGCCAAATTGGAAGAATACATCCGAGGGTGAAGGGTAATGCAACCAAAATGTCGACTAACTGGAGAGAGGACAAGACTCGGGAACAACCTCATGTGCTGTAATCAAAAGCAAAACACTGCAATTTCAGCAGCTTTTTTTGTCCTGCCTCCTGCTTGCTCTACCCAGATGTCACCTCTTGCCTAAACCAAGGGGTGGCATTTGAGAACACTTACAATCTCCTTTTTGAGGGCTTCAAGTGTGAAAGGGCAACTCTGGACACTGTCCAGGCCTGATTTTCAGGACATTGTGCAGAGTTCATATGAGAAAACGGCTCTAGTTAGTTAGTAATTGGTTCCTACTGATTCTAGTGAGTTATTCTGGATGCATGCTCTGTTTTGCAATGCAAAGAATGAATGGTTTTAAAACTCTGGCATCCTATTCTTTTCATAATTCTTCAAGACCACTATCTTTGTCTAAATTGTATGCATCAGGAACTCGGAGGGCAAAAGTAAACATTCACAATGGCCAGTTAGGGTTTAGAAAATGTGCATACTGCATTCATGAACTCCAGAGTCCACCCAGGCAACATATTCCCAAACATAATGCGCTGCTGGTGATATATTGCTGTTATTTCATGTCAAAGAAGTAGGTTGATGCTAACGAGACCCATACCAAAACACTGTCGTACACCTGCTATCTAGCACCCACCCACTGACTAACGTCTAGAAAACAACAGCAAAGGAACTGCCTATAGTGACCCAACTGAGATTAAATTATGTTTCATCATATAATGGATTAGTTAAAAAATAGCTATGTGATTCGGGAGAAGGCTTAGCCTTGTAATTGTATTGTTGGACAGTGGTGTCTGGATCCCCCTCTGATGCATTAGAAGCGCTTGAGAGACCCCTCTTGTCACACAGCCACAGTGTTTCATGCCCCCTTGATTAACATGGTATGGAAAAAATTAGGTGGGGGATGGGGGGAGGCGAAGCCAGTACATTCAACAGCTCCAAATGCTAATTAGCTAATGGAGGATGAAAGAGCAGGGAACTAGAAGGTCTCAGTAGAACACGCTGAAGCCCCTGGCTGCAGTTCCGCTTGTTTCTGCGAATCTTGTTGCGACCACCACCATTTTGTTCCCTAGAATTAAACGGGAAAAACAGCCATCTTGTTGAAATGATGGATTTTGTGTAGAGTCACAAATATTATCCCCTCAGACTCGATTTAACTGTTTGCATAATCTCCTTTTCTTTTTTTCTTTTCTTTCTTCATAGGAGTTTGCTTTAAATCCCATCATATTAAGTTTGGTTTAGATCATTATGATTTTTTACTCCCAATATAACTAAAGAATGCTATTGTGACTTGCGATTTCAGAGGAAATTAGGCATATATGTACAGGCAAGACTAGACTGCTTGCTTCTGTACGCATACTTTTAACAATATTGAGCTTCAATATGACAACATTTGCAGTTTGGCCAGGTAAACTGCAAACTGTATTCCAACTCTTGAAATTCAGATGTGGACTCTGCCTGACACTGCCTGTTTAATTCCTATTTCAGCTCTACCGGGACGTGACTAGTCCTTCACACTAAAAATGTGCTCTGTCCTTTTTGCTAACGGTTCCTTTCCAGCTACTAGTCCCCCTGGCCCCCTTTTTCTTTACAATTTTCCAGTGTGCTGGGCTGGCTGCTTAATTCACGGGCTGTCTGGGAGTCTTTAATATAGAGAGTGATGACTTGCGACACAAGAACCATGATTACCCCGCCACAGTTGGTTGGCGTCAGGAGGAGGCATCGAGCTGCACTTTTTCGTGTCGTAGCGGACGTGGATTTTAATGACTCTTGAGAGTTTACATCGTCCATCGCTCACAGGTGTATTGCGGAGTTCCACATCGAGTGTCTGCAACCCCAGAATTAAACATCACTTCTGCAGTTTGCCTGGTGGACTGCACACATGGGATTTGTGTGCGTGTGTGCTGACTGTCTGAAATGTGTCACAATATTTGGTGATCCTTTGAGATGGGAAGGTTGTGTATACCAGTGGGTTGTTGGGAAGCACTGTGTTTTTTTTCATGTTAAAAATGTTGTAGTGAAAGCCTGTGCTTCCTGGCTGGCTAGATATCATCACAAGCACTATGTGATAGCGCCAGAGGAAATTGGATGAGACGAGAAGAGATGGCCTCTGCCAGTGATGGGAAAGATGACTCCTTTGTCATGAAGTGTCAGTCAATTCCCCACTCTCACCTAAGAGACCAATCAATAACGCACAGAGAGGGGGGGGAGGGGCGGGTGGTGTCAGAAACAAGCTATCCCCTCAACAGGAATATGATTAATCATATAATTTATTATGTGTAATTATCTTCTACTCGTGGACCAATAAATGCTTTACCAGCTGTAACCCAAATTATATGTTTTTTCTCTCTCACACCAAATAGTCATATTTCCAGTGATAACCACAGCTATGTGGTGTAGAGGATGATTCATGACAGCAGAGCGCTGCAGCGCGACAGATGAGGTGTGGGAACTGAGTGATGGTTTTATATCTGGCGTGTAGCACAAAGTGTGCACTCACCAAAACGCATGCGCCGAAGGATTCACATAGATGGCGACCCGGTGCGCGCTGAGCTATCACCGCTGTTCCCTGTGAGAATAACACTCTGTCCGTAATGTGTTCCCTATCTCCCACCTGCAGTTTGCAGATACCTGTGAGGAGTCTGCCTCCCCCTTCGTCTTCATCTGCACCAACCCCCAGGAGCTGGTGGTGAAATTCCCAATGAAAGGGAAGCACAAGATCTGTAAGTCCTGCCGTCAAAATGAGTCAATTTAATGTATTTTGTGTTGCTCCTGTGTGTTTTGTGTGCAATAAGGCAGATAGACTCCCGTGAATGGGGGATTGGTGGATAATGCCAAGCACTGATTTCAGTAACTCAATTACGTTTAATGCAAAGAAATGGAGCATAAACACAACCATTAAAAACACTCTCCCATTCACATGTATAAAGATACTGTGCAAGAGCCATCTCTACAGACAGGATTTCTGTTGTCAGGTTGCCTTGGGGACGGGCCATGGATGGCTGTGCAGTGTTGTCGCTGTATAGTGTGTGATTTATAATGGGCTCTCAAACATTTTTGCCCTCTGCTGCCAGAGTCTTGCTTGCAGAATGTTGCAGAGCCTCTCTATAGACTTGAGAGGATTGTTTATGCAGTTGCGTGTCTCGGGAAAGGGGGAGCAGATCGATAAAGGGCTCTGAAAGTCTCAAGGTAAAATGCTGCAGGAGCCCTGCCCTTTATTAGTGCTGGGGAGGAAATGGCTTCATATTTGTTTGTTTTTGATCCCTCCTTGCATTTCAAGAAGTATTTGAAAAGAAGAGTGAGGCTTTCAGTCAGTCCTGGAAAGAATAATCCAAGGAATGCGATATTGTCTGACTATTGGCTCTGGCTGATTTTTAAGGACGTCACAGATAATGGCGGCCATCCTCACAGGATTAATTTATTTCATGACATTGTTGAATGATGGATGCATGCAGTCAGATGCCCTCTGTTTCTGTATGTAATCCACTGCCTTTCTTTCACCTACAGCCCTATTTCAATTCTCCCAACTCGTAGTGTTTATTTTTCCCTTGGGAAGTTTCTGTTTTAAAATTGTGTTATTTACTCAACATCAGCCTTCAAGCCTCACAGATGATCTTGAAGGCTTGTTTGCTAGGTTGAAGATTGAAATACAGTGAAACAGTGTTAATTGACCTGTCCCCCGGCAATGAAGACATGTACTATAACGCGGCTGAATACTGTTGGACTGTTTTCCTTTTGACAAGCTCATGGGCCTTAATTGTAAATCCATTGAATCATCATCTTTATAAATATACCACCCATTGACTGGAGCACAAGCACCATTAGAAATGAAATGGCTGCTGACTGCCAAGCTCTACGAAGACTTTAATCCCCAATGTGTCATTATGCCAGGGACTTACTGAATGGGGCATAGTCCGCTAAAATCTGCAAACTGGGTGAAATATCTTTATTTTTTATTGCCCACAAAAGCAGCAATACATTTTTGATTTGGCCGTCTTGCTTTTTGCTTCCACACCCAATGCAACAGACTCTCTCTCTCTCTCTCTCTCTCTCTCTGTCTCTGTCTCTGTCTCTGTCTCTGTCTCTCTCTCTCTCTGTCTCTCTC
>JAOSLM010000034.1:15612034-15623134 GCA_025629765.1 Eleginus gracilis | reverse complement strand
ATCTCTACTCTATTGCCCTTAATTCAGTATAACCTTTCTTTTACCTCATCTTTATCACATCTTTTAGTCTTTTGATCTGATTGTACATTGATTTATTGCATTGTGGCAACGTCTAGCCAACATTATCATTGTTATTACGGTCATTATTCTTATTACTATTGTTACTGTTATCATCGTCGTTTCAAATGTATGAATGTTACTTGTTTTCTAAATTTATTTTCTTTGTTGTTGTTTTTTTAGCACTTTGGTCAACTGTTTTTTTTTTTTTTATGTGCTTTACATTTACATCCTCACAGTGCATTCCACTCACTAATAGCTGACGGATGGCTATGCCCTTTCTAACAAATTCCAATATAATAGCATTTAAATCCTACCTACAGCACCTTGAGTGCTTCAACACAACATTGGTACAGTGACAAATCAGGTGGTGATGCTACTGACGTTGTTTTCCTGTTTTGATGACAGTGGATGGATCACGTCTATATCCATGATTCGTGTCAGCGTGGCTGTGGCTGTAGTCATGATGGTGGTGGCCGGTTTCTTCACAGTTAACGCTATCTTGGCTGTCATCTTACTGAAAATGGTAAAGTATTATGGTGTTCTCTGTGTAGAACTTGGTTTCAGTGCCAATGTTTCGCTGTTTAAATTTGTAGTTCTGCGTAGATTGGGCGCATGAGTCTGCAAGGAATCAATGCATAGTAACACAATAACGGCATGCAAATTGGTCCAAGCATTTTTCATTCAAGATGCATGGAGCAAGTCTGCAAAAGGGAGATCTTGAGGGTTGATTCTAAATGATCACCCCATTAGTTTTTTTAGACTACTACTAAACAGTTCCATCTGTTTGTGTACAACTTTTTCCAGGTCCACTCCAAGTACCGTAACACAGGGGCCAGCTTCACCAAGGCACAGACAGAGTTCTCCCAGGAGGTCATGGCCAATCGGTCCGTCCAGGAGGCCACAGCCAGTGCTGCTACGGCTGCTGCCCAGGGCATGTTCCGGGGGAACTAGGGAAACCCTGGGGCACGCTGTGGGGCACTTTTTACATAGGTTTCACACTAAAAGATATGTATAACTTTTTATAAATGACTCTTAAATTTGTGATAATCAACCGACGTCTTGTCATATCATGTTAACACTGGAATAATCCTAATTAAATATTAATGAGCATCTATTACCTCAGGGTAATGGCTCCTTTTTTAGATGTAAAAATGTCAACGTTATTCTCAAGTCAAAGGCATAAAGTGGATAATTCTAAGGTAGATAATGTTAGCTCAGGGATAGTGATCATACACTGGCCTCTATCAGGGCAAGAAATTATACAAATATTTGATCATGTAATACCACATAACGTGGTTACAAAGAGCTTCTCCTGTGTATTAGCAATTGTCTTAGTATATGTACCTCATTAAGAAGCATACAATTATTGATGTGTTATATTTGGTAGGCAGTTTATTCAATGAAGTCACTTGTCTTTTGGTAGGCTAATCATCTAGCCTACCATCATGGCTTCTTTCTTTGACTTTCTTTCACCGATAGAATGAGAGTTCTGTATGTATGATGGGCATTCTTCTTAGTCTTCTAAATGGTTCCTCATCTTCTTAATGGGGCATATTTAGCATGCCCAAGCTGCTCTTCCAGGGGGGAGAGCAGCCCCCCCAGAAGTGTGTGTGTGTGTGTGTGTGTGTGTGTGTTTTAACATCAGATACAGAGTTGGTCCCTTGGTAGGGCACTTGTAGCTTTCCAAGGTGGTCATTCTCATTCTTTAAAACTTTTCTGCGTGTGTATATATGTATATATGTATTTATTCAGCCTTTTTAAATATATTGTTACTATATTGTCTGATATCACAGTTTCTGAAAAATACAAAAAATGTGATATTTAGACTACAAGCATACATTTTTAATTCTAACCACAGAATATGTGACTATTTTGAATGTAAAGCTGGTATGCCTGATTCCTCAAATGGCCCTTTCTGTCAAATTATTAAATTTAGATTTAGTTTAAAAAAGTAAACTGATACATTGTTAAAGAATACGGTTTTAATGTTAATCGGAAAATCTACTATAGAACCTAATAGTCATTATGGGTAGGATGGGTTTTTGTTTGATTATGGGAAGTTTTAAAGATGAATTATGAAATGAAGGATAATTAATTATTATGGCTGTGATTCCAACTATGATTTGTCTGAGCAGTTTTAATGCTCTAAAGTGTGAGTGTAAACAGACAGTTTGAATGTGTTTCTGAGGGCTGCTGTGCTGACTTGTAAACTGTATACTGTTTAACCTGACCACCACTTGGTGCATGCAAGCCTTTGGAGTTGAAGTGCAATTCGAAAAAAGTTGTCATTGTTTTCAACAATCATATAACTTTTCATGAATAATGATGTGCAGAGATCTGCATAATAAAAGTGAAAGTGGTATTTTGTCTCATCAGATGCTCAATAAAGTTTTTTTTTGCCAATATTAATCGATGATGCTGCACCCTTGGTTGCTTTTGCATCAACATGAGACATATTGATTATTGAATCAATTGAAACATAGATTAACATTGAACTGAAAAATATTTTAAATACTTCTATTCTTGTTCGGTGTTTTATGCGTGAAAAGAAATGCCTCCAAGCATATTAATGATGATTAATAAACGACTATAGAATAAAATATACATTTGGCCGTATTTATTTTCAATCATTTGGAAGTAATGCTCAATGGTAATAATTGACTGCAAGAGATTCCTACTTCAAATCTGTCGTCAAGCATTAGGCCTATAGGTTTCATACAAGTTTTTCACAATAAAAGTTAATCTACCGGTACTGCTTTCAGTATTTTTGAATCTCGACTGCTGTGGATGCACTCACCATCATTCACCGTCATTACAACTGCTGCTTCAACTTGTTTCCCAGCTTTAACTCAGTATTAAACGCACATATGCACTGTTCAGGTTAAGGTAATTTCTATGTTAAGAGGAAGTTAGGATAGTAGGAAACGTACATTTGCTTTTCTTTCTGAGTGTATATACAGCACTTACAATACGCAGTACAATAGCATATATGTTTTTCCAGGGATTAGGGATAAACCTATAACACGGCAAACTTGAGATAATGACCATCTAGAATCCTATGTCTGGCTTGACTATTACTGTTGTAATATGTGATTTGTGTACACACTGTGATCAACACAGAATATAACTGGCTTAAATTAAATCTACCTACTTTATTGTAAATAAACCTTAACGAATAGCTTCCGGCATTAATCATAACGACGCAACAGTTGACCAGTCAAATTGGGTTGCCACTTTGTTTGAACGTGATTTCTCATACAAATGATGAAACAGACCCATTTCAAATGTAATAATAAAAACAATAGGGTTCCAGCCTGTCGGCTTGGCCCCCTAATAATAAAAAAAAAAAAAAAGGTGTTTCGTGTATCAGCCTTACCTATCCCTTGTTTAGCTTGGATCTATAGCTCTGGCTTGGACGTTTGTCAGGCTTCAAGATGGACAAGCCTGTGGCCAATCAGAGAAGAAGGGAACATCTCAAGACCCTCCTCCCATGGATGTCACCATGACAACCGCTTCTCGCGTATGGTCCCTACAGTCAAGATGGCGGAGGAAGAGAAGGAATCGGCGGTAAGTGCTAAACTGAGTGTCTTGTAAACAATTCAAATTACTTTTAAATTCAGTTGTCGGTTGTTCCCATACAACGGGTTACTATTGTTAACATATGATAGCTCATCTCAGCTCATACATTTTAGCAGTTGTTACTGCAATTCCTCTTAAGTCGTGGCTAATGCAGCTAACTCACTTTGCACAGCCTATAATCTCCCAGTTGCTCGATTACCGTTTGAGGCCACTGGTCCATCTGTCAGTAGTAGTAAGCAACTAGCTATTCACTTCACATGCTTTAACGTGCTATAACCTAAGTTACTAACGTTGCATCTATGTTTGTGGGAAAGCGTTTGAGCTACATGTATATTGTCAGACTCACTGTGAAAAATGCACATGACACATGCTTATTTAGATACCCATATAAGTGTTTAGTTAAATAATCTGGTGTGTTGTTTTCCTTCTCCCCAACAATCCCACGGGAAACTTTTTGAATGAAATGGCAATATCATGAAAGTAAATCTTGAGGGCTAATGTCTATTTAGTTTACTTATTTATTTACTATTATGATTTTTTTTGTGGCAGCTCCCTATCGCTACTGAGCCCAAGAAACGACGTGCCCCTAAAGGTAGGACATATGTTTAAGCCTAAATATATGTATGTGTAGCCTGTATCATAATGATGTGCTACTGGCTTGTTTTTGTTCAGCTTTTTTTGCATTGAATTCGTACTATGATCCGTTATCAACTCCACATCTTAAATTAAAGCAGCTCACAGAGTAATGGTTTATATGAATGTTTCATACAAACCAGACCCAATACAACAATGTTAAACGTACAAACTGAAAACGTTTCCTGCAGAGGGCGATATCGCCCTTCTTTCAAATTTACATAAGTATTGTATAGCCTTTGCGTCTATGTTTTGCATCCATATGTGTTACATCCACTTTACATAAGTATTGTATAGCCTAAGCAGGCCTTCATATGCATCACATGTTAAAAAAATAATAATCGTTGAATCGGTTACTATTGCCAATTATTAATTTTGTTTGTTCGATTATCATATAATTATATTTTTGTGTGCGTTTATATTTGTATACAATGTGGAACTTGGTTGACTGCGTATGCCTTTTATTGGTACATTCTGTGTTTCCCATGAGTGTTTTATTTTTTGTTGCCTCTGTTCCCCTAAAACGATTGATGGTGGAGTTTACATTGAAGATTTGTTATTGAAGTGTTCAACTATGTATACTGCACTTTATTAATAATGTGTTTGGTATTAACACATGCAAAATATATTCTTGATATTCTTTCGGAGCACTGTGATCTTGGAGTTGAGTAAAGATGAACCCCTCATCGTTTCTTCTCCTACATGCTAAGTCTTGCGGCAATACTTTTCGGAATCCAACATAATTTCATTTCATCACACATTCCATGTGTCTTTTGATCTCAGCATGGCTCTCCTCTGCTCTCATCCTATTTTAAACAGATGCTTAAAAGACCTCAGAAGGCAAATCTTTTTTTTATAGAGTTAGCAAAGTCGTACGCAACGATGAGCAGAGCCATTTTTATGATGAAATAGAATTTCTGTCTACAGGGCTTTATGCGGCGGGCTCCATGCTCTGCTCCTCGCCCTTTGTTTCCATGCGCTCTCCATTCACAATGCCAGGGATACGTGTGTCACATAGACACGCCCTTCCCAGAACCACCCTCGTCCCACAAATCTGCCCAGCTTTAGTTTCTCTACGTGGACTTTGGATTGCCAAGGGGCCACAGCTGAAACCAAGAGACAAGGATATTATTACTGCCTCAGCAGGAGGGAAAGCCGATTAAGTCACTGAAAATAGGGCCACTCTACATCTTGATGTGGCAAAATAAAATGTGGGGAATTTGCAGTTCCTCAGTCAGAGATGGCCGGCGACTTATATGAAGCGGATGCATTTTGCCCAATTTGTTGATTTAGAAGCAAAGGAACCCTGGCATGAGCGCTAAAGGCTAACTGTATAATTTTACACCAGAATGTCATTAACAATGTTTTCCAGAGTGAGCAGGAAACTCAAAGCCCACGTTGTGACTTCACACACAAATCCTTTTTTTCCTTTTGGCCTTCGGAGAAAAGTAGAAGGCGGAAGATAACAGGATTACCAGGATCAAACCAGAATTCCAATCGCTGCCTTACAGGATATCATATCATACTGTCATACGAATGGCTTTGACCACTCTGGTTCTACCTCAGAGTCTTAAACCTAAAGCTTTGTATTGAATTGATCCTCATTCCACCCCGGCTTGCTTTCTTATGTCTGTCTATATGCATTATGTTTGTAGACGCAAACCCCTTGTTGGCTGGAGACATTGTTGCCTAGGTAACACGAATATGTTAACATGCATGAGCAATAAAAGACCTCAATGTTGAACAGAAACTGAAAAAACGTACCATCAAGCTGACGAGTACCCGAATAATCTGTTTTGCTGTCAAATAAAAAATGTGCTATAACCTCCAAGGTCTAAATTATTTTAGAGAAAATAAGAATATATACAATTGTTCGGAGGAGTAGATTCAAGGTTTAACACAAAACAATCCACTTCCTCAGCTCCAGAGCTGCCTATCTTGGAGAGAAGGAACTGGCTCATTCACCTACACTATATCCGTAAAGACTATGAGACCTGTAAGGTGAGCAGCTTCTGTCCTCCCCCTCCACCTTGTTCCTGTCACTTGCTGAGGTAGATGCTTAGTTTGGGCCAGGTTGACCCCTTCATGCAACGTAAGGATGTTGAAGGATTTTTGTCCGGATATGCCTTTGACAACCCTTTTATTTGTAAGAGACCAGGCTTTCTCCCACCTGAGAGGTTTTTTAGTTCAAGACCCTTGTTTATCCATGCCTGTCCGAGGGTCGTTGTTTAAGATACTCAACCCCTTATGGCACTCTGGGTAGCCATGCAGATTGCTGAACCTGGCAAACAGACTTTCACTCAAAAGTAAACTTCTAGAAATAGCCCCAAATTCGGAGACGCTGGCCAAACAGCAAATACTTCTCCTACCCCTCGTCAATAATAAGCCCCCTTGTCTAGATCCATGGTTTGCTGGAACCGACTTAAACTGGATAGAGAACAGTGCTTACAGCACAATGCAATGCATATTTGATACTTTAACGGAAAGCTCCCACTTTACACTGAGCTTTCAAGTGATTTTAAACCTTTCTTTCAGAAGCTTTTTTGTCATATTTGTTGAAATTCACTTAACATCCTGACACCAATCACTAAATTAAATGCTCAATATCTGTGTCTACCACAGGCCGGTAATAAGCCTATCCGATTATTTCATTTTGTTGCACTCATTGTGCATGAACAGAGATAGACAGACCCATTGCTAAAGATATCAAGCTAGACATGTGTTCTGGTGGAGTGTCTTAGAGGGAGGCCTGAAGGGTGAGGTTGGATACTTTCGTAATCTAGCTTGCCTTGGCTGGTTTTGTTCCCTAGCTTTAAGCTTTTTAACTTTACAGATATCTATGGGATGGTCTGAAAGAAGCTCCTACACTATTATTCATCATTAAAATACGTTGCCAGCCTATAAATGTATGCTATCATTTGTTTAACCATTCAAATGGATTGACTTAAATAGCCCCAAATAGAAGAAGTCCAGCATTTATGGTTTGATGACTTTATTCTTTAAATGTTTATCTGTTGTGGACCCAGGCCATCATCAAAGACCAGCTGCAGGAAACCAATGCCATGTGTGAATATGCCATATATGTGCAAGGTAGGCCAAGATTTTCCAATCAACACTCCTCTGTACATCTAGGCATGCACCAGGCAAATGGAAGAGATTAAAAAGATTCATGTGCAATTTAGCTCCCTCACACACGTTCCTCTAAAATATGCATTGTTGACCGCCCGTGGTTCTTCTGTTTAGTTTTAATGAATCGGATTAGCCCCCTTTCAATTCACAAAGGAAAAAATTTATGTTCCTTTTCTTCCCCTAAAGCGTTAATCCTACGGCTGGAGGGGAAGATCCAGCCGTCCCTGGAGCTGTTTCAGAGCTGTGCCATCCTCAGTCCAACCAACGCGGACAACCTCAAACAAGTGGCCAGATCCCTGTGAGTCCCCTTGCCTAGCATGGTCCCTCCAGGCTAACCCCACCCGTCGTCTTCATCATCTGACAATTGTTGTTTACAAACTGAATGTCAATAAACAAGGCTTTATCTTTTTGTCACTGACCATTGAAGAATTAAAGGTCAATTTGACAACACGCTGCTTTTTTGAGAGTGTTGTGAGTGAGTGCGTCACGCCTATGAATTTATATACGGTCTGTTGTTTGTTTTCTTCCACTAGCTTTCTGCTTGGGAAGCACAAAGCGGCCATCGAGGTCTATCATGAGGCTGCCAGGCTCAATGAGAAAGATTGGGTAAGGAACCATAGTTCTCTTCATTAGTTGGTATGTGTTATGGGGGAGTGGATGAAGGGGTATTTTGTACAAAAGGAGTGTATTTAAATAAAACTAAAAAGTGACATACTAATGGTGTTCATATTAACTACAGTATTAATTTATAGGGTAAGGGTTAAGCCTAACCCACTAACACTAACCACTATGCTAGTACTTTTTAATTACGCTTATTACGGCATTACCTAATGTCAATGAATGTACCCTTATTGTAAAATGTTATCCAAAGGATGGTGAAGTTATTCTAATTTCTTCTTCCAACTTATTCTTGCCAACATAGCTACTTCACTAACCTTGTTGTGGATTCTAAATCATATCAAGATTATTGTTTAGCAGATGGTGACTGTATCTACAGCCAGCAGCACTATCTTGCTTTGCCCAGAATCCTATATTTAATGTTGATTTGAAACATAATCTTATGTAATGGAAAACTCCATTCCCCCACAGTGGAGTTGCAACCTTATACGTACTATTATCTAGAAAGTTATGATCTGTTTTGCGTACTAAAGAAATTGTCCCCAACTCAGAGCCACTTGCTCAAACAGCAATGCTATTTTATATCCAGCTGTAATACGGTCAGTGCTAGCCATCTCTCCATGAATGATTTGGCATTTCTCTTCCCACCAGGAGATCAGCCATAATCTGGGTGTGTGCTACTCCTTCATAAAGGATTTCAAACATGTGAGTATACCAACCTTCGACACCCCACTCTTGTAAAAGTCCATCCCCTTAGGGATGGACTTTTACTCATCTCTCTTTCTCTCTCAGGCTGAGGAGCATTTGAACGCAGCCCTGCAATTGAGCAAGCATGACAGGACTTTCCTGACGCTGGGGAAGGTGCATTTGCTGGCTGGGGAGGTGGACAAAGCCGTTGAGCTGTACCAAAGCGCAGTGGAGTGAGTACAGCTTTGAGGCAACATATGCCAGATGTTGTTGTGTTAAATTGAACAGGCCTTTAAAAAAAAAAAAAGGGCATGTTACCAGTCCCTTGGAGAAAAGGGACTCTCCATTTGGAGTTGGAACTCTGCTCTTAACCTCATCATTCTTGGAGCAACCTCTGAATGCATTTGCTTGATACATGTTTGAATAGTAAAGCCAGTCTTTCCACAAAAAGGCGGAAAGCGACATTTCAAAGCAATGTCAAAGCCCGTTTAATGATCCCAATTATCACCGTTGCTCAAATTAATTGAGAAAAGATACGCTTGTCAACAAAAAAACACTTCAAATCCATTTCCAATAAAGTTTTTCACCCCCCGTGGTTCATTCCAATATTCAGTTCCTCCCTAAATGCATCAGGCTCTACGTTGGAGTCCTCTTTCGGTTCACTCAAAAGCTTGCATTGCCTTCTTAAAGTCGGTTTGGTTCTTGTGTTGATTATTGTAATCAGCGAGCAAAGATGTAAATAAGAAAATCACCATGCCAAGATTCTGCAACGAGACTCATTATGACTATCTCCTGTAGGGGGTAAATTAATTAATCAAATGCCCCTACACGTGCAGTAATTCTAATGAAGGACACCACTGTGCACCCTCTCAGAACTCCCCGGGAGCTCTCTTATTCGCTACACTGTGGAAATCCACCACCCACAGGTCATAATTAATACTCAGCAATATGCATTGCTGAATCAAGCCCCAGATTGAGTAAGCAGCAAAAGATTGGGCCCCTCTTCTGCCTGTGTTGACTTGATACTTAGCACAGGCCCAAAGTGATTTCTTTCCACTTCTGATGTATTAATGTCCTTGATGCAGGTTCTCCCCTGAAAACACAGACTTGCTGACGACACTTGGCCTGCTGTATCTTCAGGTGGGAAAAGCTGTAAATTGATGTAGAAAATTTCATTGGCCAACAGACTTTTTGAGAGGCAGGATCATGCATGATTTATTTTAATTATATTTATAGTCTCTTTATTTTCTCCTCAGCTTGGAAAATACCAAAAAGCTTTTGAACACCTTGGAAATGCTTTGACCTACGACCCAAACAACTATACAGTATGCTCTTCATTACATTGATATAGCCCCTTTTGTTGTTGCCATTCATTGCATTGTTACTCCAGTCTCAAGCCCATTGGGTGAAATGTGTTCCTCCTTCTCAACACTATTCCTTCCTAGGCCATCCTTGCTGCAGGTAGCATGATGCAGACTCACGGAGACTTTGATGTGGCCATGAACAAGTACCGTGTGGCTGCCTGTGCCGTGCCCGAGAGCCCCCCCCTCTGGAACAACATTGGCATGTGCTTTTTCGGCAAGAAGAAATACGTGGCTGTGAGTGTTTTTTCTTTTCTTGTTGTACATGCCCCCTACATCTTTGCAATTCCATCTTCAGAGCCTGGTTACATTTTATTTTTTTACTAAACACTACTCCCTAAACAATACTTAGACCTCACCATCCGTTTCACTTATATGTATGTACGGTTGTTTAGTTGTGCTTGTATGTTCATTTATTTTTGTCTGTTATTTACCCTTTCTTTGTAAAAAAAATCGATTATTATGATTATGAAAGTAATATTCTAACCACAGGCCATCAGCTGCTTGAAGAGAGCCCACTACCTGTCACCGTTTGACTGGAAGGTTCTGTACAACCTGGGCCTGGTGCACCTCACCATGCAGCAGTACGCATCTGCCTTCCACTTCCTCAGTGCGGCCGCCAACCTCAACCCACGCTTTGGGGAGCTCTACATGCTGCTGGCAGGTGGGCTAAGAGAGGGTTATGACTTGGAGTGCTTCATCTTAATCATGTAACGGAGACGGATATCCTTTCTCTACTGGAAGTCCCTCCCGCTCGTTCCCCCCTCCCCGCTAAACAGCTGTCACTGAGACGGATATCACTCCCTCGGAAGCAGTCCTTCCACCTCTGTTGCCAATAACGCACATTTGAAGCCCCCCTGTTTTTTATCTGCATTTGTACCGTTGTGAGATGAGAACGCTTCTGGGAAAATGGCTCAGGAACTAGATCAATCCGCGCACTGAACTCTTAAGACAGACGACTTACCCGATCCAGAACCGGATACAAGGTATTTCAGTAAATCACGACACACTGTTCAACAAAAATATATCCCCA
>JAOSLM010000034.1:15465520-15478972 GCA_025629765.1 Eleginus gracilis | reverse complement strand
ACACACACACACACACCCACACACACTCACTCTTGAATCCAGACATCCGACCGATCCTCTAAGCTTATTGGTGTATTCTGCAGTTGTGCTCATTGCTCAATCCAATAGGTTCCAAATGCCTGAGCTCCATTCAATGGAAATGGTGCATGCCTGCCTGTAGTGGGGAGAGACAGAGATAATCCACAGAATAGAGGAAGACAGGCAGATTCAAAGTCAGAAAGAGTGCTGGGAGGTTGACAAGGGGCAAGAGACACTGAACAGAAAATTTAATGGAGTTGCTGCAGGATCCAGGTGACTGATGCCTTGCGAGGTGCACACAGACACTCAACCACACATGTATAGAATCCAAGATAGAATAGTAGATAAAGACACAGACCTGTCTTTTGGCAAAATAAAATCAACGGCATCACACAACACAGCCTAGGGTTAGAGGCAGAAATGTCTCTAAATGAATGGCTGGGTGGATTGATGTATTGGGAATAACTGGAGTTAATCCCTGTTTACTTTGGATGTGGGTAGGACACAACCAATTGTCGTGTAGCAGGTTTCTCTAACTCGTACGTAACACCAGCCATGCATAGAGACATGGTACAGAATATTGTTGTTTTGCAACACAAGATTCCAGAGCCCCCTTGCCGGCCCAGCAAATATAATCAGCATCAAAATCCATCCTATGGCAAAAAACCTGTTTAAAATACACACAGGCTTTTAAGGAAATGCAAATGCACAATCTCTCTATTACACAACCTACACACCTGGGATTCCTCTTGCCTTGTGCGTTTTTTTTATAATTTGCTTGTTTAATATCAGAGTCCATGCAAAATTCTGAAACAAAGAAAACCAACATTTTAATTAAATTATGAAAATTGTATAAAGATGTGAAAGGCAAGATTACAATGTTTTGCCGCACACGGTGTGTAGTGTTACTCTATGGAGAATATGGCTAATCCTATTAGTGTGAAATTCATACGGGGGGAATTATATCTGGCCTATTGTATAAAATACTGAAGGGACTTGAACTCACAACCTCCCAAACTGCAAAAGGAAGCTGGAAATGGACCTTGTCCATTGACGGCTATTAATAACGAAGCAGGCACTTGTAAACCGGCTGCTAGTAACGTGCCAGAGCCCCAGAGGCCCATAGTGCAGGCCGACATGCAGAGACATGCTAACAATACAGTCGTTTAAACCACTTTCGGTGAGGTCGCTGCTTATCAGAGACGCACACAAAGACCGAGGGATTGTGTTGAAAGGAGGTTCACCCAGACACACAGATACAGACACGCACAGACACAAACACACACAGAATCTCGTTGCTCCCTCCATGCTGATCCAGCCATGCTCCAGTCTGTGTTCTCCCTGCAAGAAATGTCTATGGTGGAGCTCTGTCTCGCAGGAGATCACATGGCTGCTGCCTGCTTCCAGCACCAGGGCCCTACTAGAGTCACGATGAGATATAAAGGACGCGTCTTCAAAGGCTTTTGATGCTAAAGGCGTATTTAGCGGCAATCTTTCTACCTCCAAGATGGCTTTTTCTCAAAAGGGTCATTGCCTCACCCAACTCCAACCTATCCATCCAGCCCTCTGCAGAACAACACACCCTCACACATATTGCAAAAAAAATTTGAAGCTGGCAAGGTATAAATTGGATTTAATTATATATTTGACAGAATAAACACGCTTAGCAGATGGGACCCTGAAAGACCTGCAGAGAATTTTCTTTTTGTCCAACACCACAAAGCTGTGTAAGTCAAGATCACATCTTTGATAAATCCAAAACCTGTAACCAATCATTCTCTTCCATCTCCTTCTCCAGTTCCTCCCCAATTTGTGGAACGGCCTGCCAACATTTACGCCCACGAGTCCATGGACATCATCTTCCAGTGTGAGGTCACAGGGTCGCCTGCGCCCACCATCAAATGGGTGAAGAATGGAGACGCGGTCATCCCCAGTGATTACTTCAAAATTGTTGTAAGATCGTGTCTTACTGATCCTTTAAATGTCTTGTATATGTTGCTAAAGATATTGTGTACAGTATGCTGCTTTTAGGATAAAACATGTACATCATAGGATATTAAGTGATTGATATGCAGGTAGCACATGACATTGCCACATTGTTGATTGTTGTCAAGTATTGATATTGTTTCCTCTTTGTTTACATTCTCCTTAACCATGCCATGCATTCTGTATCGTTAACCTGGATGCTGAGATGATTAGATTTCATTGTCTTCCAGAGAGGAAATGCATTAGCACCAGTGTTCTTAATGCAACATGAATTACATTAAGAACACCACAGCATTGAATTAATAAACACATATACGCATGACCCCTCAGATGGTAAGTTTGCAACTGCTCACCTGTTGTTGTTGATGTTCTCAGAGGGAACACAACCTGCAGGTTCTGGGTCTAGTCAAGTCTGACGAGGGCTTCTACCAATGCCTGGCCGAAAACGACGCAGGGAATATCCAGGCCAGCGCCCAGCTCATCATCCTCGAGCACGGTAGGAGACCCAGGTCCAGGGGGATGGGAGGGGCGGAGGGGCAGGCATGCAGTGAACTCATCTGGGTGAACTTGGTCTAGAGTCTTCGTGTGCGATTGGGGAGACTACTGTCTCAAACGTTCTTATGTGAAAAGATCCATGGATGTGTATGTAGTGCACATGCAGCTCCTTTTCACATGCCTATGCAGGGGCTGTAGGCACAATCGCTTGCCAGGGTCCAGATCCCTAATGAAGTCAGTGTGACCTTGTCATTTCTGTACTCTAGTACAAGAGGTAACAATACAAACGTACTGGATGACTAGACTCGGCAAAGCGCTTCATTCAAGTTGCCCTTGACGTGTGTATCCAGTTCTGAGTCACTGTCGCGTTGTTTTCAATTTTCCCAGTTCCACTTATTATTGCACACCCAGATCACAGATAAGACCAGGATATTGTGCGCTACATTGCTACAGGCTACATTAACCTATGCTAAAACTGTCTGTTCCACTATGGAGCTACATGGACGTCTGTGCACATCTTCATAGAAGCATGTATCAGCCTTCATCTGAACTTTAAGGGAAACAGGACTTTGATTTGTAAGATTCCATAATATTCCTAGCAGGAACTACATTTTTTTAATGGATATGGCCCATTCAATGTCTGGCACTGCACAATTTCACATCCCAAATAACTACAGCTTGAACCTTCTTGACTCACTTGTCTCTGTTGCAACAATGCTCGCAGAGGTTTTCGAAGCTACATGGTAGCAGGAAGAGATTAACCTAGCAGCTTCACATTCATTCTTCTAGGGAAAATAGCTAATGGAATGCAGGGAGAAGGAGGACAGGCTTCCAGAGTGCCTCAGTGAAAAGTGCAGGACAACAAAGGCAACATAATGGCAGGCAGTATCGAAAAAGCAGCAGTCGGCAGGCCCTGCCACAGTGGAGGCAAAAGAAGCGGTCACTGAAAAAGCTTTAAATATCGATGGTTGGCTTGTTGTACTTTAACTTTTCAGCTTTTAACCAGTTACCTCTTTACAATATTGAAAGATCATGAAATTAGGTACAATAAATGGGTGAAGAGGAATCTTTTTTTTTCTATGATGAAGACAAATCAGGACCAGTGCATGCATGTTCTGCTCTCATTTAAAGAACGTGTCTGTGAGACTGTCGCAACACAAACACACTCACGTCACACACACACACACACATATAGATATACACACACACACGCACTTCTCTCCAAGCTGTATACATCTCCATTGATGGTCACTAAGTCAAAAATAATGATTACCCCCAGCATCACCCCCAGCCGTACTGCTTGACGAGTACGGCTCAATACAGCTCAGTCCGGATCACGCCCAATTTTGGCGGTGGAAACGCGAACCGTGGCGTACCTTTGCATACTGAACCGACCGCACCCTCTGGTGGAAATGCGCCATCACAGTAGGCTGTTCTATTTTGCACTTTGACACCTTTTTGATAAGGCCTCTGACGGCCAGAGCTCATAGCGCTAATCATTCTTCACACGTTTCATGTTGGCTCAAGAGATACCAAGGCAGCTGGCCGTGTACATGTGACTGCCCCAAAGGTTACAAAGAAAGTAATCTCTTCATAATTATATCATTTTTATTAAGGCTTGTTTGCGCTCTTGTTTATTCTTCATTCATTTATTATTTGGGTTACATAAATTGTGAGAATACCCTGCTTGTGTAACAATCTTATCAAATAAACTAGAATTGTTGAAGAATTGCACTTATAGATATATAGGTATAGAACAGCTCTTGTTGTGAATGAAGAGTTACCCTCCTCATACTCTCCCCTGCCCCCCCGCAGTGTGCCGCAGGGTATACACAAATCCATTCCCAAGGCCATTTGCCATCTTTCTCTCTCTCTCTGTATTTCTTTAATCAAATTGTTATATTTATATATATAGGCCTTTTATATTTATTATTCTAAAACAATAAGTCCATTACAGCCACCTGCTCCCTTTGATAGTGCAGTCTGATCTTGACTTGATTTCCCCATGAATAACCCCCCTGCCACCTACCTAACACCCCCACAGCCTATAGCAACACGGACACACAAAGGGTCCACTTTCCTTCTGGGGTCTTTAGTCATTGTCTAGCCCAGCACACTGTGTTTCATCCCAGCGTGTTCCCATTGTCAGGTACCCTTCTCAACACCTGCCACATTTGGTTCTTAGCCAGACACTGATACATTGTGTCTCTATTGTATCATGCTGCCTTTTTCTGATAGGGACTGCATGACCAATGTGTCATTTATGGTCATAATGAACTTTTTATGAGCTGACTTTGCAAGAAATTTGTCCATGGGTTATCAGACATTAAACCACCAAATTTGTATGGGTTTCTAGCTGAATTTGAAAACAGTGTTGGTTTGCCTGTTGCAAGTTATTCGTTGCAAGACATTGGTCCATGAAGAGATCCATCAATCGGTCGTAGTAATTACAAATCTAAAACAAGGACGACACATGTCCTGTCCACATATTATATTTGTCTATTGTCTTTTGATATTGAGCTGTAAGAGTTTTATATTTCATTTTCTGCAGTTCAAACTGCAGAAATGTTTTTATTGTTTGGCAGTTATCGTTGAGGCAGTTGTAATGGGAGGTTTGCTAACTATGTTGTATGAGCTATTTAAAGAATTGCAGTCACCTGTCATCATCTAAAGGACGTGGGGAAACAATTTTACTGTATGGCCTCCTTGTCTAATTATGCTTATCTGTGGCACTTGTAGATGATTGCAGGGGCCAATTATGGCTTGGAGAGGAAATAGGCCGTGTTTCTCTACTTTGAAGTTGTATACAGCCATTCAAAGCCCTCGTTTAGGATTGCTTTCTTTGTATATTCTGTGCAGTGAAGAGAAATTTGGAAGATCAGAATAAAATTTTAGTAAAGCGGCATTGTGAGCACGGAAAGCATTTGTGAAATCAGAAGATTTTTTGATATTGGTTATATTAAGAGAGGAGGATCAGGTGAAAATGGCTTCAGTAGTTCAATGACAGTTTCTTCTTTTTTTTTTTACGCCATGGCAGTAATCATTCCCAGATATATTATCATTAACGTACTAAATTACAACAACCAAAAATAAACGGTCAGGGAAGTGCAGGATTTTGTACTTCTATATAGCACCGAGCAAACAACAGACCTCTATCTCAGTTCTCTGGATGGGCTGTTGGGGAAGATGTGTGGGACTTGGAGGACTCATCCAGCAAGGACAGTCGAGGCTCTGAAGAGCTGAGCCACCGATGTGAACGCAGGTGCCACATTGACAGGTTTGCAGTCTAATGGAATGCCATGCCTGGAGCGGAGCCATTCAGCATGCCCCCTGAGCGACTTTTCTTTCCAGTTGAAGAGATGCTCCATCATGTGTACATGAATGCCTGTTTCCATCCTCTTTCGCTGTGCCAGTCCCCCCCCCCCAGTGGGCTCTCACCTGACCCTACCCTCCGCACCAACTCGCACAAATAATGTTTTGAAATGCGGGCTCTTTGTGCCCAGGCCCTTCACTGCCGGTGCTTTCAGTACCCCGTACAACCCCTCGATCTGCTGTTGATTTCTGTATTGAAAGACTGCTTGCATCATAAAAAAACGAGTCAAAATAAAACAGGTGGCTCAGAGATTTTCAAGCTTCTTCATCAAGCATTGAATTATTGGCCCCACTATCACTTTGCAAATGTCCTTTTCCATTTGGACTAAAAATACACAATTATAAGAGACACTCGAGAAAACCAAATTATTGTCAGACTATGATTGGATTTTTAAGATGCATGTATACATCTTAGTCTGACTAAAATCTGACAGAATCGTGGTTCTCATAGTCGGATTAAGACACCTAGATTATTTGATTGATTCGCTTTAATTATGCAAATGCTCGAGATTTCTTCCCGGGGCTGTGAGCCGGAAGTAGAAGCAGACGATAGCTGTGGTGATGTCGCCATCGAAAATGGCAAACAACACGATGGATAGGTCGAGGAGCACGATGCACTTTTGGTCTGACTAGGAGACTCGCTTCATGCTCTACCAGTTATAAGACATGCACATTTTACAGTTCATGGATAGGAGGACTATATTTAAAAAAACTGATTTATTTTATCATACCGTATGCTTCGGCCATAGTTCGGGTGAACTATGGCTGTAATCGGATTAAGCGGTGCATGTAAATGTACTGTTTTAATCTATTTCTGATGCAGTCTGTATACATTTCTATAAGGACAACCCCTCTCTCTGGGGTCATGCGGCTTAACTTTTGTCCCGTCTCTCATATTCTTGTATTTTGTTTGGATGTAATAGTGCACTTCCTTGGCAGGCATCATTACAGAAGTTAACTATGAAATGGATGTGTTGATTTCAAATGTAAGTACATTTTCGATGGAATAATAAGATTGCATACCAGCCATCTATTTCTGGATGGCTAGACCAAAACAAATCTAGGTGAAAAAACAAACTAATCCATTAATCCTTCATCACAGTTGTTGGCATCAGCGCCAATTGTGTGACTCTGTCAGAGTAGAGTACCATCATTATTCCCTGTTCACATGAAGAGGTGGGAACTCTGCAGCTAAAAGCTGCAGCCACTTTGCACAGCACTGTCAGTGACAGCCCCAGCTCCCCCAGTGACGCCTGGCTGCTCCATGGTAAGCCCGCTAGGTCAGAAACGGGTCAACACCAGCGGGTTTGTGGTGGTACACATGGGAAAGTGAACACAGGTCTGCAGGGACAGAAACGGCAACGGGTACATGCGCACGTTTGCAGAAACACAGCACATGGACCTCTTGTCACGGCAAGGGCATTGATTAAGAAAAGAAGGTAACAATGAAATTAAACTTTTTTTTTTTTTTTATGCTGCCTGTATGTTTATGCCTAATTCATAAAATACAATCAAATCTGCCGGTGCTGGTTTACTGTGCACATGAACATGGGCACACACACTCTTGGAAATATGGGTTTCGCCAAGCCATCTGTGCACTCACCACGTTGATTAGGGAGCGTACCCGCATCATACTCTAGGTAGCTGATCATATTGATTGTGAACTGATTGTGAAGGGCTGAAATCAGTCCACAACAAATTGTTGTTTACAATTTGAAATCTCTTGGGAACTGTGTCTGTTTTTCCGAGAGGGATTTTGAGGTTCTGTCTGTGTTGTAGTTACTCTTTTCTTTTTCTTACGCTGCCATTTACCTGCTCTGCCTAGCATCCATACAGGAAACCAGGGTATGGCCCAGCCTGTTTTGTGGAAAGGGAGTAAAAAATAGGCTAACTGCAGTGGCAGAACCCTACTGTCCAAAGGACGTTCTCATAATCAGATCCAGTTTTAGCTCTGTTTGGGTGTGCGTGTTTAAGAGTGACCTACCACCCTGTGACACAAAACCCAAACCACTCATGCAGGAATCAAATGTTTTGTATGCAGGTGTTGTGTGCATGTGCTCCCCATGGGGACAATATCAGCAAGTCCAGACACACTAATGAAAGGAAAGGAAATTTGGTGCATCCCTCCTACACACCCTTCCATCCTACCCAAAACCTTCCCTCCTTTGTTTGTAGCTGACCTTGGGTGAAATGGGTGACACCCATCATAAACTTGGTGTACAGTGTTACCCCCCGCTACACTGCAATCCTATCTGCTTCTCCCAGGGTGTCCGGGGGAGACCTGGCAGCCAGCATGCTTGGCTGGCTAACTGAGAGGCCGACCCTCTGATTAGCTGGTGGTCGGTTGCTCACAGTGTGGGAGAGGAGGGGTGAGCTGGCAGATTTCAAACATTCCATTTGACCTTTTCAGCCCTTTTCCGGTTGGCTAGAACCCCTCTGTGTGCCTGGGTACTTGGAAATAGAACACGCACGCAACACGCATCCACAAGCAGACACACTGCCATGCTGAAATCAATTTTATTTCTGGCTCGCTAATGTCCCTTGGAAAAAGCGGCATTGTATTTCAATATACCTCCAAAGCAATAGGATACGTAGGAGCTTCAGGGGCTGTTTATTACTAGGGAAAGAGTGCAGATGCAAGTTCTGACAGGCTGTTTTGATCTGCCTGAACAGCCAGCGGGCATGCATGAAACACTTGATGCATTTGATGAGGAATCCGTGGAGGGGTGCTAATGGAGGAGAAAGAAAGGGGGTATACATTATACATTATGGTCAGACATTTTCATTTGCGTATCTGTGTGAGTGCGTGTGTGTTCCTTTGTGCTTCGCATATGAGTGTATTTAGGTATTAACTACAGCATTCAGGGGGAATGAAACCATTGCACCCAAATCAAGGGCCTACATGTTTGTTTGCTCGAATGCAGTGTGTACACATCAGGGATGATTCATAATTGATAGCAGCTTTTCTCTATTCAATTGCAGCCGCTGTCTACAAATAGACAGCCTTTAGTTATCCATTGATGTCTGATTCAGTCGCTCTGAGCCACATCCTGTCAATCTTTCTCCAGCACACAGTTTTCCGCTGAGGTTCTCCATGGATCCATTAAACATGAGCATGTTAACATGTTCGTACGCATAAACCCATAATAGTTGGTTTAAGGCGTAAATGTAAATTACTCTGTCATTTACATAAGTGGAATAAGGTTAAATCTCATTTCACCCATTCGATACAAACATCCAAACAAATAGCGCAGACTCAGTGAATTTGTTTGATTGCCCCCAGGTTTGGATGGAATCTGAGGGTTCTGTACCCATAATAACCCACACAAACACAACAAACAACATGGAAATCTTTGCTCAACAAACAAAACCAACCCTGTCAAAGCTGTGGGTTTTCAGGTCACTTGCTCTTTCAACTAACAATCCAAGTCCACTGCGTTTACAGGGATTTCCCCTTGAGGGCATGTAGACGTATCAATTACCATGAACGCATAATTTACCATGAAATGGCTATTCCCATCCCTAATCTTGGTGTTGCATGCTAGTCAACGCACCCCAATGAGATGCCATCGTCTCCCAGATTCCGTCAGCGGAACCCCCCCTGCTCCCAGCGGACTTCTTTGTGCTTCCACAGCCCTGTGGTCTCCCGGAACTCCTATGAGTTAATCTTCTCTGCACAGGTCCCATCGCGACGCAGACACTAAACACACCTGCTGCACACTCAAACACACACACTCCTTTCGTCACAGTAGTCTGCTCATACGTTGCTGGAGGTTGTACACCTTTATTCTTATCCCGGTGTCGCATTTGATACCGTGTTCAACTCGTGGTTTTATCACAATTCACATAATGCTCAGTGCAGCTCCTGACCAGCTCAATTTGAATTTCAAAGTCAATGTATTTTTTAAGATATAGAATCACTGCTGGCACCACTGCCTTTATTTAAAAAAAAAAGTATTTATTTATATCCAGGGGTAGGTTTGCTCAGCATCCCTAGTAGTTACAATGCTACATGCTGTATCGGTATATACTCGGTATCGGCCGATACATTAGTTCAGGAATCTGTTTCGGGAAGAAAAAAACGGTATCGGAACATCTCTAGTTTTTAGTTTGTCTTGTCGCTTGACTGATTATGTTTATTTTTAATAAAATCATCATTCAAAGAACTCAACAATATATAAATCAGTGCTTGGTGTGGCTTTATGTCATGCTGCAACTCTATAGACTATAGCACACGAGAAGGCTCGTACATGATTGTAAAGCCAACGTAACAGTACAGTCTAATGTGAAAGATACACCCTACATTCAGTCATTTTACTGTATAGATGCCGGACTGAATCAGATATGCGTTCACCGTCACAATGCTCATTGGGAATCCCTGCTGTGTAGAACAAACCAAATCCGTGTACACGGATTGGGAAAACCGTGCGCACGGTTTTGGAATCCGAGGGAACGGGTTGCAATATCGTGCTCACAAATTCAAGGTATTTTTTCTAGCATGTGACCCCAGGGGGGCTCCGTACGTTAGTACTATTATACTGTTGTTAGTACTATTATTCTGATAATGCGAGGAGGCAAATGGTGCTCACCTTTCTAGCAGTAGTTATTAGCCCTGGCTCCTCGCGACGCCCTCCATCTTGGGAATGCCGCACAAATGTTTACTCTCATAGGCTATCTCTCCTCTTGTCAAATAATCATCTTGGGTTGTTTTTTCACCCGTACATATGTGCTTTAAATGGAACACTTCGGCAGTCACGGCAAACTGGATTGAATAATCGTGTTCCATCACGAGTGAGCATTAAAAAAAATATTTTCTTTTTGGGGGGGATTTTGAGCATAACAGATATACAGTACACCTCATACATGAACTTAACTTAACCAGTACATTTTTATTTCTGGGTTTTGCATTTAAACACACGCACACACACAAATAGTCCTGTTGAATTGTAGCTCTAAGTAGGCCCACTTATGTGTGTGGGGAACACGGTCGGTGGCTCATTGTGAGTTTGTGGCGACCGAATACAGTTATGTAGATTTCAACAAGAGAAAACACCAACCCTTGGATACTACAATGCCTGAATTTGGAATCTCGATAAATTATTGAAACAGCATTTCACTGCTGCATTTGCATTCAGAGAACTCGGTTCCTTTTAAGAATGTATCCGGTGCTCACTACCGTGGTGTGCTTGCTCACCTCTGCACTCCGCTCAGTTTCTTCCCCTGGTCCGCCAACAAAAGGAAGCATCATTCATTCTGCTGCTGAAATCCAGTCTATAATGCTATGGTCCTCCTTGGCTTGTGCACAGTTGCCAGGAAACGGAAAGCATTGCCAGGTCTATTGAGAGCAACATTGTGAGTCAGAATGTAAAGATCCCATTAATTTTCTCCATAGTGGTTTTGATTAAAAGCCATTATGTCGTAACCATCCACGGTATACTTACAAGCCGTTATATTGTGATACAATGGTATATGCTCCTGTAGAATCCACAAGTTAAAGAAATTAACTTTTAGTTTTAGAACAACACGTTGTTTTTGCGGTTAGTGTAACACAACGTTTCTGATCATTGGAATCACTGTTATGGAAACGTTTACTGCACCTGCCAACGGGAAGTTGTCGTTAACTGCTGCCATTGAACTCGATCGCTTGCCACAGCAACCATGATTTCCCTTGGATTAATGAAAAGTTAGAGTTGTTGTAAGAAATGTAGAGGAAATTAGCTCTACAATTGGAAAAATATGTTGATGTAGAATATATGATAGAAATCTAAGTAAAAAGTAATGTGGGTAGTATAAAAGCTATGTTGAATGAATAAGTAACTGGAATTTGGGAGTGAATTCAAATGTATTAAAACGCACGCACGCACAAGACACAATTTGTATTAATGACAAAGGTTATAAGATGCAAGAAACGTGCTAAACTATTGGGTTGTAACCATTGCGAAAAAGTTCGGAATGGTTTATGGGATTAGTCGTTCCTTCCTAACTTTCAAAAAAGAATGTACACAGTCTTGTACCTTTTGCCTTTTCTTCCGTACTCAATACTTTTTTTGTTGCCCCAAATCAAATGTTTTATGGTCAAGACTAACCTGACGGATGACGTGGCGTGGTTCCAGGTTTAAAACTTTTTCTATAACTATTTTCTGAAAAGTAAATCGAGAAAATGAATGGACATTTACTTCCGGAACGAAAAGGGGGCAGTCACTGTTGCTAGAGACGGGCGAGGGGGAAGAAAGTGACTTAAAAAGACGCTGGTTAACAAAATATCAATGTTCAGAGTCGTGGGAGATGAGTGGTGTCGTCATATGTTTGGAATGTGTTTTTTTGTTGTTGTTTTTTTCGTAATAAATGTTTGGGAAAGACTGCTTTCACTTATGCATCTAGAATCCAACGTTTTTTTCTAAGATGTGTCTTGTGGTAGCTAACTTATGTGTCTGTAGTCCTTTTAGTAGCCCATCATTATGATTTTGAAGTCTAACTGAATGGTTGGGCACAACATTAGTGTGTTAACCATCTAGCATATGATGTGCTTCTTAGTATGCTTCCTGTAGAGTGCTATGTGTAGAAGAGTACGTTTGGCCCTGTGCCATGTTGTTTGTTTAGATTTGTGTAGTTCCGTAGAGCTGTTTTATATCTGTGGTTTGTGGTCTTTTTCGTTATGTTCTTTGTTATTTTGTTTTGTTTTCTTCTTTTTGTTCTCTCCTTCTTTTGTTCATGTCACTGTCATTTCCATCTATACCCCCCACCCCTCCCCCCTTCTTCCTTTCGGGCCCCTCTGCTTTCTGTGCCCCCCTCCTCCCTCTTATCTTCCCCACAATGCTTCACCTCTCCTCCCCCCCACCCTTACAACCTCTCCCTCCCTATAGATGTTGCCCTGCCCTCGTCCTTTCCCCCCTCACTGACTCCTAACACTACTGACCATGTAACGCCAGGCTCGGGAGGTGTGGCCAACCCCATGGGGCCCGCCCCCTCCGCACCCAGGGACGTGGTGGCGTCGCTGGTCTCCACGCGCTTCATCAAGCTCACCTGGCGGCCGCCAGCCGAGCCGCACGGCGACGATCTCACCTACTCTGTGTTCTACAGCCAGGAGGGCACCAGCAGGTAGGCCCGCGATACAAACAGAACACCCTCTATGCTTTACGCACTTCACCCATGTCCCGCTGACAGAAGCAACACGTGTGGAAAGTATTAAAGAGGGTCGCTAGCGTGAGTAGCATGCTAGTTGTTTCTCAAGACAGATGGGGGTATAGGTATTGATGTCTTTCTGTCTTTTAGTGGTGTCTGTCTGTCTTTTAGTGGTGCAGATGAGATGGTTCCTTTTTTTTTTGGTAGCCACATGCGAGTCAGTGGATCCAGAAATCCACAACCGGACCCTAGGTAATAAGACCAATCACGACACGATGTTAAGGTGTGCATTTTAAATGCCTGCCTTGGTTACGTATTTTCAGGGATGAACATTTTCTTTTTTGTTTCAGTTCTGGTGGCTCAAATTGTTGAACCCTAAAGTACAGATGTTTAAGCTGGAGCAGTTCTATAATAAAGCTGGAGCAGTTCTATAATAAAGCTGGAGCAGTTCTATAATAA
>JAOSLM010000034.1:15376739-15387726 GCA_025629765.1 Eleginus gracilis | reverse complement strand
GACTATGTTGTTGGGAAACAGTCAGGAAGCCTTACCTTGCTAGTACTATGGAGTTTAATAACTTCCTCCATACTATGTAGGTGAAATGGTTTTGGGGAACAACTTTCCTATTAACTGTCGAGTCCCTAATGCTGCGTCCACACCAAACGCGTTTGGTGTGGACGCAGCATAAGAGGTAGGTTGATAAGGAAGTTAGCAACTATGCTTTTGGGAAACAAACCCCAGGCAGGTGTTGTCCGCCCACTCACGGCTAGCCCCGGTCTGCAGAGATATCGTACTCAACGTACTTATTTTTTTTATGCCATTACTTTGAATTGTAGAATTCATTTTTTTTTATAAAAGAAAGTAATATGTTTAAGAACACAGGAAAAACACCTATTGGTCAAAGGCTAATTAACTAGTCAAGCTGAAAAAAAGAATTGCCCCGTTATCGCAGAGGGCCCATTCGCAATCAGGGGTCCCTGGGCATGTAGATCCCGGCTTGCATCTACTCATTCTGATGTCCAACAAATCTCACAAGCTCAAATATAGTTAAACGGTACAATTCACTTTATTGCACTTACATTTTCGTTTCGAACAATAATGGATGGGATCTGTAAGCGCTTAATTGCCTTTTAAAAGCAAACACAAACTCTGCCAACACTGGTACACTGTAAAACCGTGTATGTAAAGGTGTCAAATAAACCCTATTTACACTTGCCACTGTAGGAATACAATCAATACATTCCCCTTTTGAAAGCTTCTTCCAGCTTCTCTTCAGTATAATAGCGCAATAACAAAATGGGACACAAGATGTAACGCCACCCCATTCATCTTTGGTTTCTGGCCAAGACTGCCGTCGCCCCCAAGAGGTTTTGCTATAACAAAGTAGGACTGGTAGATCAGAGAATCGTACCAATCCAGAAGGTTCACAGCTCTGAAGCACAGGGACATCATGGGAGAGGTCCAGTACAGACCATGCGGGCCATGCTAGGTTTGTCTGATCTGCTGAGGGTCAATCCCAAAGATCTTTCATGGACCCCAAGATGGGTCGGGGTAGACTAAAGGGGGTGATGCAAAGGTGAAAGGTGCAGATTCACCATGGAGCTTGGCCTCATATTCTTCAGAATTAGAAATACATTGGATAAAAAAAAATACAGCCAGCTAATTAGTTATATTATATATATTAAATAAAACCAAAATGTAAAACGATGTACAAATATAAATAAAACCACATGAAAAATAAAGTTCAAGGGATATAGTAAATAAAATGTAACCACCATGAAAACAATAATGGGATATTTGCAGGGGATAGACCCATCAAAATGCTAGGGTAGGCTGTTAAGTGCATAAAAGGTAGGTTACAGCTGTCAACTGAATGTGCTTTTTTAGGTAATTTGAGGCCCAGAGAAGCCAACTGATATTTGTTAACTGAAGGAATGACCAGGAGACCAGCGGCAAGTGAGTATGTGGTATAATAGCTCAGCTAAGTAATTTGGTCCATGCAAGGCATTAGAACTTAGGTTGATTATTTTAAGGGAATATTTATAAAGGGATCTCCTGGAGAAGTAATCCATGCATTTGCCAAAAACCACCCATTACAATAGGGAAGTATGGTTGAATAAACCTTAACTGAATTAGTCCAGTGATTTTTCCAGGTTTTGAATTATGTATCTGAAGACCCAGTTGTCACAACCATCTCAGCTCAAGCGACTGCATTATTTCAAACTCGCCAGGTTTGAATGTTAGAATAAATAAACTGCCCTTAAAAATTTGACTTTAAAATGCTGCAGCACCTAAAAATCACACATTCCATAGAGGGCGTTATTGTCATCACAAGAATACAGTGACACATTTGCCAACAAGCAATGGTTAATCAAAATAGTTGTACTGAAATCTGGTCCAACCCTTTTCTTGGTCTTTTTAACAAAGGGTACCCTTCAGCTTACTAGCGACATGTAGATTGTGTGACGCACCAATACTTTTAGTATTGACTGCAAAACAGGGTCCCTTAATATTCATTGGGACCCTGTACAAGTCATCGTTGCCGTTTTGTGCCTTGTCACCAAAGCACAAAAACATAATACAATTAAAGACATGAGAACAGTGGGGAAGTTATACAATGCAAGTTCAATGAGATTGTAGAAGCAGAGTGTAATGCTTAAACACCTTTATTGTGCCCATTCAGAACATACTCCACACAACTATAAGTAGCGGTGAACTTGGCAGACCACAATGAGGTAGACTTTCAAAATACGCTAAAAAGCAACTGGGCTTTAGACTACTAGCTCAGCATGTCAAACTGAATAAAGAAAAGACTTAGTCTTTGGCACACAGCTCATTATGAATTTACATCCAAATGGAACAAGTGGGTGGTTATGAAAGTACAGGGTTGATGAGTCATAGTAAGGTCTACTCAAGCCATAGGTACACTTAAAGCAAAGTGGAAGTTCTTACAATCAACAGGAAACAAACAGCCACTGGAATCTAGGCGTGTGCCCAAGACTGCCAGTCCCTCTGCTGATGTACAAAAAGTGATTAAAAACCACTGCGACCCCTCCTAAAGTGCAAATTAAAGTAAGATCCAAAGTAGATTTGTTTTTAAAATGATGGAACCCCAGTTGAAGTTGTCCAGCAAATGTTACACTTGATCTACTCTAGTAGACTTCCGGCTAAATTACGTCAACCAACACGTCAGGGGTCAAGAACTACATCAACGTGTCCATTAAGGAGAACTTTGGAGAGAAAGGCTATGAAAACCACCAACTGCCAGAGAAATGCACGGGTGGAGAAAACTGAAAAGGGGAAAAATTAAAAAGCCGCCTGGTAGAATTCTGTTCAAAATGTCCATGTCATGACTTAAAACCGTTTGTGTACAAATTAGTAAAAAACTGCGTAAAAATGTCTGAAATGCGACTGGTTAAATGAAGCCGAACTCATCTCCCAAAGTAAAAAACACCAGTTGGCTTGCACAGGAAAAATAGCAAACAACTGGGGGTGAAAAAAAAAAAAAAAAGGAAAAAAAGAAAGTAAAGGCACTGTATGGCATCTGCCAATGAGACTTGCGCGATTGCTCTTCAATATGCAACACATGTAAATTAAGAAAAAAATAAAGCCATTTAGTCTTCTGAACCCTGGGCTGGTTCCCATTTTCTGCCTGGCCACAAGTCTGGGAAACTGCATAAGAGTGACGGTCACTGTGCAACTGTGAACAAGTAAACAGCAAAAATGTAGCAAGTGCAATAGTGAACATTTCCAGTGTTTTCCCCAGTGCCTGGTGGGAGTGCCGTGGTGCCCTCACAGCGTGAAGGTGTCCGGCACTCGTGCTCTGCTCGGCAGGCAGCTTCACCCTTTGTGTGGGCCACTACTCTGGCCCCCTTCTGCATTCATGGGACCGCATCGTCTAGCTTGAGTCCCTGTTCTTCTGGTTTCGCATTAGGGGCCGGTGGTTACTCAGGATGTCCATGGAGTGCTGCCAGTGCCAGCAAGCACGACAGTAGTACTTGAAGCAGGCCTACATACACAGACACATCAGGGTAAGGGATGAGCAATATTTCAACACCATGCAATAGGCGTCCCATAACACCGATATGGCGTTTCTAGTAAACAAAAGACACCCTGGTAGATAAAAGTAGCAATTTCATTATAATGAAGATTCATGCTCACTGACCTGATCTCTGCAGAAGAAGGGACCGGCCTGGCGACTGCACACCTGACACATGGAATCTTCCAGGTAGGGGTCGATCTGGACCTGGCCAAGACACATTGGCAGCAATGAGAGAGAACAAGTTCAAATTGTTTCCCTGCACAACAGTCGAAAGATTCTAGCTTACCTTCTTTGTGAATTTGGGTGTTTTTATTTCAACAAATGCAGCGCATACAGCTTTGAGATAACTGCGTTGGTTGTTAAACGTGACACGCCCAGAGCCTGTCAAAGAGTTGTGGGGTTCAAATTAAACTTTTGTCATTTGAACAATAAGCACATTATACACTTCTTGCACACATTAGAACAGCCATAAAGATTTATACAATTCAATTATATGTGCACCAAGAGGTATTTTTGGCTGAACATCAGTTTTGGGGGGCGTCGATATTACCTATGGGGTACTTATGCTTGTCTGTGTCGATGCCAGCATACATAACCCCACCGAACAGGTCGTTCATGATGCTGGCGAGGGCCTCGGCGTTCAGCATGCCGTGCAGGGCACCCACAAACACAGTCTTGCTGGGATCCAGACGCTGGGAGGGGCAGCGCACGTAGTTGCTGTCCGAGATGACCCATGGGATCACTTGTACCTGAAGCCTCAGGAAAAAAAAACGGCAGACATTCAAACCAGTAGACACAATCATGGGTTACACAGCCAAACAAATGGGTGGTATTGCAGATCCATTTAATGACAAAAAAATTAAATCATATGCGCAATTGCTCACATCCTTGCATCGCATCCTGCGGCTAGACATCTTAAAGTAGTACTCCCCGTTGTCCTCTGGCTGGAGCAGGTCCTGGGTGCAGGCCTGGAGAAGGGCCCTCACAGACTTCTCATTCTCAAATACCAGGTAAACGTAACCTGCCAAGAAAAGCAGGAGTGTTACGGTGCAAAAGCAAGCAGCATATATGCTGCTTTGCAAAAGTCAACGTATTTGTAAAACAGTTACTTGACAGAAAAGATTTAAAAAACAGCAAGGCGTTTCATGCAAATATGATGCCAGAGTATTATTTTCCATTGGTTGGCAAGGCACAAGTTCAGACTCTTCACCTTTAAAACATCAGCATGCATAGTGCTCACCATGGTGCCACCTCTGACCCAGGAAGTAAAAAACATAGCCTACCAGCCTGCTGTTACCTTTGGGCATATTACCTTTAGGAGGGCAGCGAGGGTGCTTGCCATCCTTACCCGGCCACTCCACACTCAGAGGGCCGTAGCCACTGAACGTGTTGATCAAGCCAGCTGATATGAGAGAAGATGGGGCAGAGTGGGCTTCAATAAGCTGGTTTGAATAATATTGGATACACAAAAGTTATTTCATAATAGTCCTGATGTCAAGTAGTGGTTACAGACTCAAATCTGGGACCACAATTTTAATTAAAATGTTAATATAATGGAAACAAATTCACTTGTTCAATGAGCATGTAGTCAGTGTTAACGTGACTTACCATAGCAATGTTAGCAATTCTAGATGGAGAAATAAGCCAAACAAAATGAACATGCCAATACCTGAATGCATAATTGGTTACATTTAGTAACCTCTTAGATTACAACTAGACTATAACTAAATCATATGTTCTGGCCAGTGTTTTACCTTCAGTGATGTCCCAGGGCACTCCTCCAAGGAAGACCTTGCAGGAGAACAGTGGGTTCTTGTTGTTCCTGGGAGGCAGCTGTCCGCTCCAGGTGAACGTGGCCTCATTCACCGCTGACAAGAAAACACTTTTTTTTAAACCCCCCCCAAAAATAAATAATCCAAAGCACAAAGCATTCTTGTTCAGAAAGCCTATAACAAAAGAGTACTTCAAAGGCAATCTATGGTTAATGACAGATTCTAGCAATTTCCCTTTCTGGCCTACATTGAGCTTGACGAAATTCCTTCCAATGCTGCAACTTTTGTATGGCAAGGGATATCCCGTTGCACCCATTTTGTTTGGCGTCGAGGATCGGTTTCAATGTGGTACATTTTTATGTCTGATCCAGTTTACCAGCAGCCTGTCTGTGCAGACGAGCCTCCCTTTCGATGCTGAAAGTCTCCTCAGGCTGGTCCAGCAGATCCAGGCCAGGCCAGAGGGAGCCGGTGGGCCAGCGGCGGGACAAGGCTGAGCCAGGACTGGTGCTGGAGGGCGGAGTCAGAGGAGAGCAGCTGTCCTGGTGTTCCAGGCGAGAGCCGAGGCGCAGCGGTTCCTTCTGCATGCTGGACATGAGGTAGGGTGGTAGGGGAGGAGAGATCCTCAGCGTGGACTGTGGGGACATGAGGAAAATCATTCTCCAGCGCGGCAAGTGGATGCAATGTTACATTATAAAAAGGTTTTATTATTGGGACTGGCAGCTTGGTATGACATCCACCAAGCATAGCTAGTTCCAGAACCAATATCCCTAGGGGGAACCATTAAGAAAGACGTGAGAAAAGCAGTCCATACCAGCAGGTCACAGACTCTGTCCGAGCCAGAGCTGAAGCCACTGGTCTCGGAGTCGGCGGGGCTGCTTGAACGCGAGTCCAGGAAGGATCGGGAGTCCAGGCGACTGGCTATGCGGGCCATGCCAGGGAACTTGTCCAGGAAGTCTGCAGGCGTGCCCATTGCCTCACTGGGATGGTAACCCAGGGGCTTACCCAGGATGTTACCTAGGGGACTGTTGAACATGCCCAGCACTGCAGTGGACAATGACAAAGCATTTACAGACTGTAATAAGAATGACTGACCAAAATCCCCTCCGCTTCCCTGAGAAATAGCACTGCAGAGTTAGCCTACGCAATTTTAGCAACGCTAGCAGTTCCCACACAAATTGCCCTGAAAAAGAAAAAAAAGAGAAATCATAAGACTATTTCAGACAACGTTTGTCTTTGAAACTATATACACAAATCATGAGCAGTACAATGCTAACTAAAGTTACCAACCACCATCGGTTGGTAACCAAATGCTACCAAACAAAAGCAATATTCAGCTGATGCAGCATTAAATTGGCTGGCCCACTTAACAGACCCCTATTAGATTTCTCTCAATGTCTTGTTTTTATGGGTAAACTGTTACAACCATATCCTCACAAAATGGGTCAGGGCAACAATGGTGCAGAGTAGCTATTAAAAGTGCTGGCATTTTCTTTAAAGACAAAAGCGCAGGTTGGCATACGCAAAGAGCATTATAATCTAGTAAATACAAGCTGGCTATACAATGAATATGTTACCCTTCATTCAGCATTCAAACAACCCCAGAATTATACAACACAAGTTCAACAAGGCAGACCTAATAAATACTGCAGATTATGCTAGTGGGCATGTATGAAAGAATACAAAGAAAAGTTTCAAATTCAATGCTGTGCCTATTGGCAAGTGCTGTAGCTCTAAACTTGGGAACATAAATCGAAAACTGAGTAATGCACCAGCAAGTAAACTTGGTATTTGAGAATTGTATCAGTTATGATCCAGCAACTCAATTAGCCTGTTGCCATGTTTCCCCAAGCCACCTCCACTGCCAAAGATGCAGCAGAGCAAAACTGCCACATCATCCTCCCCAGCGACGCTGGTGCCAGTTCTCACAGACTGACACGAGGACAAGAGCCACATACTTAAAATACTGCTGGCAACATCCGATACCATGAAGACCAATCACAAAGGCAGCTTCTGAGCAAGTCCTTTACAATGGAGGCATAGAAGTGTTGCATTTAAAATAAAAACATCCACTTTGGGTTATGCCTTCTTCAACCACAAGCCTATCTTCACATCTATGGAACATGATGACAAATCAATAGTTACTGTAAAGTTGTGGTACTTGCCAGTGGGTGAGCTGCTGTGGGCCTGTGAAGAAACAGTGGTGTGCGTATCGGTCTCCTGGCTGCTCCAGGGACGATCCCAGCTGGACAGGCTGAGAGATTGGAGTCCCAGGCCCAGGTCGGAGACATCCGGAAGGCCCCTTGATGTTGAGGACATGTCCTGGGAGAGAGACATGCCACTTCCACCACCACAGTTGGGGAATAGCATCCTGCTGCCAACTGCAGCCAGCTCTCTGTCTTTCCCGTCTGCGGTTCAGTTCAGAGATAAACACAGCGAGAAACAAGTGTTAAGACATAAAGAGCTGAATGCCGTTCTATTCTACATTCAAATTTCAAGAGTTCTACGACAGACGTCTGTGAGGCCGCCCCGTGTAAAATGATGTCCTGTTGAGATTAGTGAAGAGCAGTTCTTCCCGGCTGGTGAAGCCAACCTTCCGCCTCTGTGCCTGGAGAGACTGACCGGCATCTCTGTCTGAATCACTGACCCACCTAGCAGCATGTGACAGGGCTGCTGATGCACTCACACCCCCATGCTAATGACATCAGCCTCCCACCCATACACACACCTCCCTAATTTCCTCTCCTAACTAATGAAAAATATCCGTCTATCGTTTCTGTTGGCCGGTACAGGCACTGCCGCTTTGGTCGAGCACAGCACATCTCAGAGTCAGCAGAAGAGCGCTGCTGCCATGGTGGCTGCTGCTGCTGCCTCCTACAGTTTGTCGAGCCCTGCTTCCTGAGTGAGCTGGCAAAAAAATAAAAGGATACGAGTGGGTGGGGGCAGCTTGGCTGAGCTCGTGTAGCTTAGAGAAAGGCTATATAGCAATGACTCAGCAAACGGGTTAAAAAAGGCTTGTCAAGAAAGGGTAGTTTCAGTTAAGTACAAAAACACTGACCATCTGTCAAATAAAAACTCAGACTGAATTAAAAAGGCATTTGATATTTGCTACTGAAGGAAAACAACACAAGCCTCACAGGAGCAGCTGACTGATCAGATGTTGGGCACTGGTAGAGATTTGCACCCCCAGCTCCTCCCATCCCTCCCAGACACTGGACAGCTTCCAGCTACAGCCCTGATTCAGCATGTCCCACAAGGCCACAGGGACTTTTGAGCCCAGATTTACAAAAATAAAACTAGAGTTTGTGGTTCAATTTGGAATTACACTGTCTAACTGACTCCACATTGTGTCAACATGTAGTTCTAATGCAGAAAACGAGTTAAAGAGCATTGTGCAAATTCTGCTGGCCAGCTTTTGAGTCAGCTAGTCAATTGGTCACAAAATATAACCTTATCAAACTACGATACAATTTGAACACTTGAGCTCAAAGATGATTGGAATAGGTCTAGCATATGGAACATTTATCCTTTTTAAACAACACTTGACATTATAATTAAAACGAATTAACATAACCTTTATTCTTTCCATACGTTTCCTTATATAAATAAAAGACCGTACAATGCTGCAACATGGCAGACTATTCTATTCGGCGTGAATCAGCGGTTGGCATTTGAGTCGGTGAGAAAGACAGGTCAGTTTCCCCATTACACCTTTAACCTCCTGTTATCTCGTGAGCAACCCAATAAGCAAAAAATCAAATCTCCTACACAATACAACGACTTTACCACACTGGAGGTCTCGCTTCGCCTTGGTGTTTGGTGTTGTGCACACGCCAGTAAAATCGAGAGCATTGCCCAGCATGGTGTTCATTCGGCGGAAGATCTCTGCATTGCTGCAAGTGGACAAGGCCGGAGACTCCGGGTCCCAACGTTCATGAGCTCGAGGATCATCTCTCTGAAGGTGAAAGGAAAAAGTTCAATGAGAAACGATTACTTATCCCAAGAATAAGAAACCAACCGTAGTTTACAATTAATAAAGTGTACATATTTTAGTTCCTTTTCTTTTGGGAAAAACTCTCACAAAACGAACGTTATATTTCAGGCGGCCTCAGATGGATAGACCTGGAAACCTATTTGAAGCAAGGCTAATGGTTCAAGAAAATGGCTTTACCAAAACAAAAGCGTGCCGTGTAAAACTCACCAGGGAAAACGCCATGATATTGTTAGCCTATTCGATGCTTAACTTCTAGAGTGTAAAATAAGACATATTTATGAAGTTTTATATGCCAGCTAATTAGGCAAATGTGATGAACGTGTGCTAAACGAATGGCAAGAGCTAGGGGGCAGTCGCGTCGGTGGTGTGTCTTGGCGTGCCCTTCACATCAAAACCCAATGGTCTTCTAAGGAGTTTCTTTGTTTCATGATTATTGTGTGACGATAGGCTTCCAATAATTTGCGACTTTTGTCATTGATTTTTATCTAACGCTATATAAATGTGTGTGTGTATAAATACATATCTAACATTTTTATTTTTATTTTTTTGTAATATGCCACAAGATTATATAGCCTATTGAATGACTATGTAACTATAATGTGCAAGACGATCACGAGTAGTCTTTCTCTCCTGTTTTTTCCATGTTGAACGCGCAGCATGGACGCATGCCTTTCAGAACACACTGACCGGACTCTATTTGGATATGTTGTAACTTAACCTTATTTTTTAATTGTCGAGGGATGGAAATGTGCGTTATTTACTACTTTACATTAAAACTATAATATAGCCCTAAGCCCACACATCAGGTCACATCAGGTCAGCTGTCCTCGTGAAAGTGAGGACACCATCCATCCCTGTCAAATGTTCAGATGGGTAGGCCTACACGTTTCCATGCGTCTCGACCTAGCTGTCTTGTCAAGACTAGGCCTGTAGATGGCGACAATGCCCTACATATAAAAACTGCCTCCGCATCAACCTTTGCACGATATCTTTTGTCTTTATTGACCCCATTACCGTAATTTTGTGTGCAGTGCTGAATCCCCTTTCTCCCCCTTCTCTTGTGAAAGGTGAAAGGTAGTCAACAATGGGTGTTACTCTAATTGTTATTCACACTGTGATAGCGTAGTAGTGTCCCATTTTTTATAGCAATCTATTCGTCGATAAAGTATTAAATAAACCCAATAGGACTACGCTACAAAAAAAGCAGATCACAATTGAAAGAAACGCAGTCAATAAATTAAGGTATACTGTAATAAGACCATTACATTGCCAGAATGTACACACATGCGATATTACCCGTTGTGCTGGATATTGATTTCCTGACAATTCAAGTTTCCTGTGATCCATTTCAGATGCACGCATGATTTCAGATCTTATTTTTTGGCTTATATAAAGGTTTGGCTCTGTAAGAATGGAAATTGTATTAACTGGTTATATTTTCTCTCAATTGTTTAATTTCTACCACAATCATTTAAAATGTAGGACAATGTCATTTTTAAATGATTGTATCTGCAACATTGCAACAATTAGCTCACTCATTTGACCATGTAGCTATTCTGTAACCGTTGTTGAATGAATACTAGATCATGTCTAGTTCAGTAGGTAGGTTTATATTTAACTTTAGAGTTAATATCAAGAGCTTCTGTATACAGCCCAACCTGCGTGTGGGGGGGGGGGGGGTGATCGAGGTTTTTTTTA
>JAOSLM010000034.1:15316309-15326401 GCA_025629765.1 Eleginus gracilis | reverse complement strand
AGGTAAATAAATGTACAACATAATAAATTGGTGATGTGCTGGCCGGTTAACCGTGAGGAGAGTCCAGGCATCCAATCTGGTCACCGCAACACGCTAGAGTATAATTTGTTAGTTGCTGGTAGTGAGTGGAATTTGCTGTGAGAATATCCATTTCGAGATGAGTGGGCCTGCCTGCATATGATTTTAGACTGCCTGTCAATCACAGATGCATGAAATGCAACACTTCTCATTGTCTGAGAAACGTTGGAAGGGGACATTTTTGGGGTCGCAGACTCCTGCTCTCTCTTGTTACAACTCTCGATCTTCTTTACGTTGTGGTTTGTGTTGTGAAGGCTGACCTCTCTGCAAAGCTGAGTCCTGCCTGTGCATTTGGGCTGCTGGTAGCTCTTGGGCAGTGCTCTGTAGCTGGAGCCTAGTCTCTTGCAGGAAGCATAGTCAATCTCCATGGCAATACCCTCTGTAGCCCGCTCCTTGGGGAAGCTCTCCAGATGGCTGGACTCACGGTAGCCCAGGAAGTTCTTGAACCAAGTAAAAAGCTCTGGGAATTTCCTGTCAGTCAAAATAAGATGCGACGGTACTTCATTATTCCTAGACGGGTCATTTGGGCGCCAAAATAATAATAGTTAATATCATATTCAGACTTGGCTGTGATTGTGAGAGTTATTAAACATTAGACGCTGGCATGGAATTAAGAAAGTTACTCATACAGATATCCTAACTATTACAACAGAATTATTATAAGCATAAATCACATCCATTATAGATACAGTAAGAGTCATAAAAATATATACATTTTACAAATGTTTTTTTTAAATCACCACTATTTTTTATTCTACTAAATAATTCATAATACATAGCGATGACCCTGCATATTGGACCATAAAACTACATTGGATAGTATAATGAACTCACCCAAGGAAGGGAATAACCAACTGCACTAGTTCAGCACGGGATATCACTTCCTGGTTGAAGATGAGGAGGCAGCGCAGGAAATTGTCATAGGCCTCTGGGCTCTGAAGCGCCTTCTTCACCTGTTTGATGAAAAGAAAAAATATATTGTTTTCTCATCAACACAGTTTTCTTCCCAACATAACAAAAATATATTAGAAAAAAAAAGAATATATATATTGTTAGAAAACCAACCTTTTCAAAGAACATTGTTTCTGTACCCGTGCTGTGCTTGTTGACCTCTACCATGGCATGCTCTTTCCCCATCATCTTGGGTTTCTTCTGAAGGGCAGGCAGCAAACACATGATATAAACATGACATGGTTGCTGGCCTAAACATATCATTACAATTCAGCTGTTGTTTGTAGTGTCTTCATGGGTAAATACGACAACCAGGAAAGACTTGAACATAACTTGTAACTTGTCGGAGCAAATGCGGTCACTGCCATGACAGCCAAAATTGTAGCCGTGTTAATACCTTGATAGGGGGAGTGGCTCCAACCCCAGAAGATCTCCTAATTGGCAGGCCGTTCTGGTTGAGTCTCTGTTTGCTGCTCAGCAAAGGTCTCTTTACCGTGCCTCCATGGTCGTTACGGACCGACTCTGCCCTATCTGCAGTGGTCTTGCTCAAAAGCTGATGAAATAAGGGACGGAGAATAAGGACATTATCCATATAACTGTAGTAAAAAGACAAATACAAAAAAAGTTAACTAACTTGAATAAACCAAGATCACAACATTGAGTCAACAGACAACATCTAGGGAGAATTGTTAAGTGGTCACTTACGACTGAGCTGTTGGCGTCCGGTAGGAACTGTCCAAATTCTGACAGTAGATCTTCCTGGTTTTTGAAGAGCCGTGCCACCTGAGCATAGACCTCCTGCTCTGTCAGGTTTGGGGTGTAGTTGCCACCCGCCTCTTTAGCATTCCGCTGCTCCTTCTGAGAAAGAGAACAGTGACGGAATGAGGAATTGCTTTCTATTTTTGCACCAAACCACTTTGAATAGTGTGACTGCATAAAATAAAAAACACACCTGGTAAGTGTGGAGAATCTCAAGAAAGGCCTTGTAGATGTCCGGCTGTCCCTGGAAGCGGTTCTTGATCTTGTTGACGTAGTTGATGGCGTGGTTGAACTCCACCGGCTGATTGTTCTGCAGTGCGGGTCCTCCGGTAGGTGTGCTGCTAACCGGGGTGTGGGACTGGACGGAGGGTGAGCGGGGGGAGGCATAGGATGGGATGGAAGGGGTGGCTGGGTTGGGTTGGCTGGTGGGGGTCAGCGCTGGAGACTGGATTGGCTGTGGGTTATAAACGAGAGAACAGACCCGGGCCAATCAACGCAGCTGTACTCCAAAAACCGAACCTAGGCGTACCTTCATCGCACTTGAGGACATGATGGCACCCTCTAAATCATACATTGTATATACCCACCCACCCATACACGAGAAGGAAATGTGGAAATGTCAAGTGTCAAGCGAAAGGCTGGTTCATATGAAGGAAAGTGGCCCTCATAATATGGCCCTCAATAATACACAATGAATTTGAGTAGAAAAAACAAGTGTAGCCGCTACCTTGCTGGTCTTTGCTGGTGTGGGCTGGGTTGGCGCGGCTGGGCTTGGGGTTGTGTGGGGAGTGGAATGCTGCTGCTGCAGACCCGGATGTGGCTGCGGTGTCGTTGGTGGCAGCGGTGGCGGCTGCTGGTGGCTGGGTGGTGGGCCGGGCCCACCACTCACTGGGAGGTTGTGGACCGAGATGCCGTGGGGGGTGATGTAATGTATCTGTCCCGGCGTGGTCACGTTGACCCGATCATTGGTCTGCACCTCAATCTTGTAGCCAGGCGGCAGGAAGGTATTGAAGCCCATAATGAGGTCAGGGTGGCCCTTGAAGAGCTGGGAGACACGGCTGATCACCCCCGGGGTGTCTATGCTGTGGGGGCCGGAGCAACAGGACAGGGTGTTATGCAATTGTTTGCGCTTAAATATACAAAACAAGCATAAGACTTTTACCAAAGAATACACAAGATATAAATAACTAATGCTGATTATATACTTGACACTGAACACTTACCTCTGGGATTTAAACTCTTTCATGATGTCAAGGAAGTCATTATAAACTTGAGGCTGGTTCCCGAACTGCAGTTTCACTTGGTCCAGGTAGGACAATGCATCTTCAACCTAGAAAGTATTTCACTTGATGAGAAAGCCCTATTCAACAATCAAAGGTTCATTTTCTGAGTTGAATGCAAAAAGAAAACATGCTCAACCCACGCCAATTCTGAAATGTAAATTAAATGTAAATGAATATGCTAAATAAAGCATGATAAAATGTTCAACAATGATACACATCACATCCAGGTACGTCATGTTGTATTATTCGAAAAACACCTTCAGTCTCTGGAATTGCTGCTGCCCTTGAGCTGAGGGGGGCTGAGGGTGGCTTTGGACCACTGCGGGCCCCTGGGACGGCACGGAGGAGTTGAGGGAGTGGGGCCCAACATGAAGAGCCGAACTACTGTTCTGTCCAGGTCCATGTCCAACTGTGCTCTGAGGCATTGTAGGCACCTGTAGGCAAGTCAAAATATCATATTAAAGAAGCATTTCTTCAGGTGCAGAAATTTGCCGTGTCTACAATGATGACTTTTCGTCATCAATTGGATAGGATGAATTGTGTGAAAGAGCAGTGAATAACAATTAAAACGTAGAAAGATGGCTACAAAGACTAAACACTACTTTAACACATAGCGGGTGTTAAAGTAAAGCTAAACATGATGAGTGTAATCTGCGGGGAACTGACCTGGTAGCCCTGTGGGATGGAGTACTGGATGCCTGCAGAGGGCTGCATTATATCGGCAATGGCCTCCAACACAGAGGTGGACGGGGCAAGGATGCGGTGCTGGAGGGTCTCTGCGGAGGGGGGTAGTGGCACGCGCCGTGGCTGCTGGGGGGAAAACACTGGTTCCTGGTCCTCCAAGCTTCTCTTCATTGTATACTCATAATCAAAAGGGGCTAAAGAGGAGTAAAAGGGATAGGATTATCAACTCAATGAGAGATCACAATTTAAGGTGGATGTAAAATCTCTTGATTTAAAGTTCAGTTAGATTGAATGTGAAGAGTCCCTATTTATTAGTCACCATTGGGACTAATCAAGACTGTACAAATATATATTTGGTAAGAGCTTTGCAGCTCTGTATATACAATCATTAGATATAAAGTGTAATGTCTATATTACATTTAGATATTCAATAGAATTGGCCAGTATGAATCAGTTATGGCGATTATTAATGAGCAATGGCTTAATTCATTCATTGTATCTTTTTTTTATAGAGTTGGATGTGTATTTGCATCTCTGACTGGCTGTGCAGTATGACAAAGTCAGAGTGACATGTTCAGGTTGCAAGTGTCAAACCTCATGGATGTTGCTCACAATGGTCATCAGAATAATGTACTACAAAAAATTATCATTATGATCAGGAGGTCCTACAAAAGAGCGTCAAAACAGGGAGAATCCTTTCAAAAAGATTGTACTTTCCACAATCACACATAATGCCCTTAAACATAGACAAACACAGAAATATCCATCTATCTCTGCATTTTTTTTATTGTTTTGGTTAATTAGCTTCATTAGTGCCTACGTGGTCATTCACGTTCGCTTTTGAGCTAGCCCATATTACATGTACCTCTCAAATGGTACAGCAAAATCAATGCAAACTGTATTAAAAAGTAAACATACAATTTTCCGCTGCAGATATTGTATCTTTTTTTAATACCTTTAATGTGCCCATATAACACTCGACATCTGGATAAAAATGTCTGTTTACATTTCACACCTTTTTACGCTGCATCTATTTATACCTTAGTTATTATTATATATTTATTTTATTCTTATTATTCATCCAGTATTGTAGTTTATTTATTTAGGCTTGGCTCTCTTACTTGTGTTTCTTTTAAACTTTTACATTGCACTGTTGAAGGAGCCTGGGACTTAAGAAATTCATGGCCAGCGACTGCATCTGTAATTGCTGTGCATTTGAATAAACCATTTTGAATCTTGAAGTCCAAGGCAGCCAGACTAGTGTATTTTAACCTGTTTGTTTCCACAGCGCGCATGCGCGGACACAGCGCATGCGTAGTAGGGTTCGGTAGTGACAAACCCAAATAAAGATCGTGGTCGAGAGGCAGTGTGGCATACTGTGCTTGCTACCTTGCACTCCATAGTACGGCAGCTATCGAGGCAGAATTACCATCCGTGCGTTTTTGAATCGTTGAAATTGAAAGCAACGTTTTTTCCCAAGCAACGGTTGTTAAACGTTCTAGAACACACATGCTGTCAAACAAAAGTCGTCACCTGGTCGTGATGATCTTTTATTCTCTTTACTTTATCGAAAATCCCAACCGAAAGCGCGTTGATAACCCGTTGAAGTGTTAACATTCAACGGCATGCCAATTAGTAACGACAAAGCCGTGTCCTATAATGATATACAAATGTGGTCGGGTTCTAGTTTAGCCGTTTAACCGCGTTAAAAGGCTAAACACTAGCACGACAGCGGGAGCGTTGTGCTTCGACTAGAAGGGCAGTGTTTGGTTGTAGCCGTCCCCTCCCCCTCTCTGCTCAAACTTGCCTCTTGGTTTCGACGAGCTACTGCCTGGTGCTTGGTAGCTGGCGGTGGCAAGCGATGCAACTCAAACGGATTAGCCAAAACCCCGTGAGTGTAATGGGTCATCGTTAACATCAGAAAACACAACTATGCTTTTAATAATAATTACATCCAAACTGGGCTGAGGGGTTTCGCAGCTGCTAAAGAGGGAGAGATACGTTTTTTTTACAGCTGGCAGAATTAAATGAAAGATCTCTACGGGAGGATGAGCGCGCAAGGGACGCAAAATAAGCTAGTGTACATCAGCAGCGCGTGTATTTCACGTTATATTATACACACTTTTGCATAATTGGTATTGTACGAAAGGCTCGATACCCAGTTCAGAAGTGAGGAGGCTACACAACATTTCTTTGGACCTAATATGCAACTACATAAGTATGGGAACATGGTTGTGTCATCAACGATACAATTACTTTGTTGTAAAATATGGCACTGTATTATGGAAGCAAAACAGTCAAACAATGACAACTTAAACTATTTCAAGATGGGAAATTCATGTCAGGACAGTCTGTTGAGCGTTAGCATTTCAGCTAATACGGTTAGCCGGCTAGCATCAGTTTGGAAAGAGCAGCTTCACCAACTTGGTGACGTTGCAAGCTATTGTACTCACTATTCGTGTTTTGTTGATAGACGAAGGTAGGACTAAATTGTCATTTCTACAAGGCACACAGCCAAATGCCAGTAGCTCGCTGACTAGTTTGTTCGACAAGGTTACGTTAGGTAGCTAAAAGCTATCTTAGCACAACAACCAGCTCCCATCATTTTGGCTAGGTGATGTTAACGCTAGCTAAGACTAACGTTAGTTCACTTACCTCGCAAAGCTGCGGCCAGAGATAGCCCGAAACACCCAAATGTTACCGCCGCGAACAATGTAACTTTACCTTTTCACTTCTCGGCTGTTATAAAATCTTAAGTTTGGGAAAGTGATAAGAAATCGAAATGTCAAAAATGAATTGCCCGTCAAGTCGCTAACAACAATCCGTAAAGCGATGTTCCTTGAACATAGAGGCGTGGCTCTGGTGAAGGCGGGTTAGTCTCCTCCCAAGCCTTTTTTGGGATTGGTCAGCTAGATGTCTAAACATGAGAAAACACGTACAACAGTGTAGCAATGTCGTGGCAGTTTTCCTTCTACAAAATACACAAATCATATGAACTTGATATAATACCACGGACGTGCTTTTTTGAGGGTATTGTACGAATAACCTCATTTCTTTTTGTACGACTTTTCTTTTGAAGGACCCAAGTAAAAAAATGATCAACTACAGTTTTCTAAACGTATCTTGATGAGCAGGTTGACGTTGTTTTTAGTAGGCTGCTGTTATACTTATACTTTTGGGGTATTGTATTTAATAATTTTTCACCTATATAATTATAATTTTTAGTTTATTTTTTGATTGCATTTATATTATGCATTAGGTCTAGGCCTAATACCCAATCATTTATGAAGACGTTGTTAGGGTTACTGAATTTAGTCGGAAGAAAAAAGGCTATTTTGTTTTGGATATGTGGGCTTTATTCAAGTTGCAGCAGATTACATTTACCATTTGTCCCGTTCTTTAACAGATTTTTAGCGATCATGTTGTTTAGGAAAACAACCACATGGTTTACATTTAAAAAGAACATGCAGCAATGTTATACATTTGTTCCATAAGAGGAACAGCAAGTATTCGCTTGGCATCTTGAAGTGTTACAAGTCCTTGTAGTGTTAACATATAGCAGGCATCAGGGTTTTTGTAAAATATAAATGATTTAAAAGAATAACAAGTCTGTGTAGGCCTATGGAATACATATCGAGAGCATGGTGAGAAGCATATTTTATTTCCCCAGGGTTGGGTTAGCACTTGTCACTTGTAAAATGCTTATTACACAGACCGCTTCAGATATTCCATTGACAAACCAGAACTTGAAGGTATATATTAAGGGCTGGAATAATCAATGCTGCTGTCATGGCTTTGGTTTCAGGAGGAGCTGGAAAACAAACAAAACAGTAATACATTTGCATAATCAGTTGTATTTTCGAAGCCATGCTTTACAGTAGACAGTATACTGAATAAACCTTTGTATGTAGGATATGAAACACAGTTTGACGGATGGAAAACTATATTTAGTCAAACATTTATGTCAACACAAGGGGCCAATAATAACAATGTTTTCTCCATGAAAATGGAAATCTATTTTTGGGTGAAAAGAAAGGGGAATCTTTACCATTTGCAGAGGCCGTTGTCATCCCTTCCTTTTGGGGGGTAGCAGTAGTAGTCGCTGCAGGTGGGTTGCTGGAGGGGAAGCTTTCAAGTGCTAATCTCACAGGTCCCGAGCTGATGGTGTAGGTGGTGCTGGACAACCAGTCTGTTATATTTGAAGTACTTTTGGAGTTGAGACAGGGGTCAGGACAATTGTGAGAAGGCAAGGTAGGCATGCAAAGATGCACCTTGCACTTCACAAACATCTAAATGAGACAAATTAAGCAAATGACAGTTCATTTTAGTTTTGGAAATGTGAGATCATTTGTAAATCACAGTATGGTGAAACGATGTAATCCTAGTCATTGAATATGCATATGTTCAATTAACAAAATAAAAGATTTTGAAGAAACCCCATGCTCAAATGGTTCTTATTATGCTTTCTGATTTAAATCCTTCGTGGCATGCCTTTGGGCAAATTATGGGTTGGCTTTGGGAGATGATAAATTATTATATTACTGACCTGTTTGTGGTTTCAGCTAAAAGCGGCAAAAAATTATCACCCAGACCAATATAGACATTTCTATTGTAAAAAATAACTAAGTACCATTCCCAGCACAACTCCTTCTACCTCTGCTTCAAGCTATAACATATTGATGGGGATGCAGAGGCGGTGCTTCCAAAAGTGCACGTGTGTGTGCGTGTTAAAAGGTTTTTGGGTCGGTGGCTAGGAAATATGGAGAACAGACATACTCTTGATCCATGTATTCCAATGCTGCTTGTATTAAGTCGGTAAGTCTTGAAAGATTTGTCTGGAATAAGAAGTTCAACGATGCTGCTGGAACCCTTACACCTAGGGAAAGTGATTGTTTTGAATAATAATACAATTAAACCATAATTAATTTATATAAATAGACAAGCGGCTAAGAGCTAAGACATTTGTTTTCAAAGCCGTTCCATAATCTCATGCCATCACATTCCACTGAAAGAATACATTGAGCATGTACTATTCAATTTAATTTGAAGGTACCTTTCTCTGCACTCAAGGACACCGTGCAAAGATACACAAAAGTTATTAAAGAGAAACAACAATAGATACAAATAATAACAATAGTAAGAGACATAACAATTTGCATCAGATGGAAAAGGTAGTTTTGAACAGATGTGTTTTGAGTTGTGACTGAATTATCCTTACCCCTGTTCAATTAGTGTTTCTGGGTCAGAAAGGTCCTCCTTCACTGACCAAATACAATTGTCCACAATCAGCTCCACTTTGGCTATCTTGCTGTTGGACATCACATACAGGTCCAGCTGTTCAACCTGTTGCTGGGCAGCAGGAAAAAGTATTCTCTTTGGTTTTGGCTGCTCAACCGCCTGCAAGGCATACCTAGTTGGTGTCGAAATTCCCAAATGGCGAAAGGTGGCATTTTGCATGATTCTTGAAAATGGCCCACTGTCAGGCAAGGAAAAATCAAGCCAAAACGAGACACTGCCAAAGATCTCCTCTTCGCCAATAATGCTCCTGTATTGACCTTGGGCCTTGACTGGTGAGATACGGCAGGCAAGCGGGAGAATGAGTGAAGGCAGGCGGCGGATCATGGTGTCACTGTGCACGCTTTGCAGAGTGTTGGTATAAATTAGCTCTGAACCAACATGCTGGACAGGAAGAAGAGAGAAGATATGTCAAGATATCATTAATTAATATATTTTATACTTACTATACTATTTATATCTAAACAATAATTCTGCCCCAAGAACACAGGATTGATGAGCTCTATGACTTGTAAAAAAAACTGAGTTGTGGTGTGTAACTTTGTATATACTACATGTATTTACTGGGGTGTTGTCTTGGCAAACTTCTGTATGCATGTATTTTTGTAGGTCTCTCAAATAACAGTATTTGATCTCAATGAGACTTCCTGTTTAAATAAAGGAAATAAATAAAAATGCTTAATGTCATAATGTCATTTTTACATAATGCCATTCATAAATACTTCAGATAGAAAGGACTAAAATTATCATAAAAAAAAACATAAGTGGACCATAGTGGTATTTTATGATCCTTACCACTCTCTTGGTGCCACAGCCGTTCAGTGGGATGTGAGCAGTCAGGTGTGTGCTGTTATAGGAGACCGGGCAGGTGGGGCTGTTGAGCTTAATGTTTTCCAGGTTGATGTTCTTCAGTGTGATAACTGGGAGCACCAGGGTCATCTCTGTGTCCGAGCACTCCAGATCTGGGGGAAGAGAGGCGTTAGACGTGGGGTGTTTATACCGGCGCCGTGATATACTCTCTAAGGACTCTGTAAGGTCATTT
>JAOSLM010000034.1:14486484-14509374 GCA_025629765.1 Eleginus gracilis | reverse complement strand
GTGTGAGCTGCAGGCTGCTTGGCACATGCGCACATGAGTAACTGGTGCGACAGGCCTGCTATTATAGTAGTAAGATAGTTTATAGTTTGTCTTGGAATTAGTAGTTTTCATGGGTTCCCCCTTATGCCAGGTGTTGTCATTGGCCAATGGTCATAGTGACTTCACCTGGCACCAGTGGAGCAGGAAGAGCAAACGGGAGTTAACAGGAAGTGATGTTCGCAGACTTGAGATGTACCTTCATGCGGTCGTACTTGTCGTCTACGTCCTGGATCCAGGAGATGAACTGGCGAGCGTTGAAGCGGTCTCTCACTGACTTGTTCTCATCGCCCTGTCAGAAACAGATTACAGGTTAGGTTAACACTGGGAAATCTACTGCTGTTAAAAAAAACACTTAAACCACTGTTTCAGATGGAATTCAAATACTATGTGATTTGCGTTGAGGGATTAGGATTTTAGGAAAGAGAGGGCCGTGTTATCCCCATGGTACTTTTTTAGTACTGTCGTTGTGTAACTTTTAAGAGCATTATAATAAGCAATGTATTAGTACATCACAGACCGTAGAGAGATACTATAGGTGTCTGGGAAGCCCTACCCTCACTCGGACGCGGACATTAAATACATCGCTGCTCAGCCCGAGCTTCACCATCAACACACACCGTTGCCTTATACAATGATGTCCGGGAAGCCTTACCCTCGGACATGGGTATTTAATAAATCGCTGCTCAGACTGCCTCACCATCCACACACACCGTGGTGGTGTAATGGAAAAGGCACTCTAACGCCACCTGCCTCCGCAGGAGATTGTAACGTTCACATTGTTTTGGGGAGAATGGCAAAAACATAGGATTTTACCCATTTCTTCTCTAAATTGGGGACTTTTCAGTAACAGTGATAACATGGCATAGATTACTATTCATACGATTATATAAGATAAATAACCACGTTTAAAAACAATGAAAAAGTGGTTTTGGAATCAGCCGTTACAAGACGTTTTTGAAAATCACGTCATGGGACCTTTAACCAACTACCCTGACGCTGTGCCAAGTCTCTATGTAGTAGGTATTAGTCATGACAGAGTACAGATGGCGCAATAGTTTGATGACCAATACAGTGAATCAATCCATGAAATAACTGGCTTTTAAAAATAAAAAATAAATCAACATTTAACCTAGGGGTGTCTATACTTATGCACCCTGTATTTGAATGGAGAACATCTATTTATTTACAATACATTATTCATTCACAAAGAAAATTGGTGTCCTTATAGGTTCGATTTTTCCTCATTTGTCATTAAGATCGATTTCCAAAAGATGATTTTTTTTATTCCTATTTTTAGTCAATTCCAGCATGGCGTAAACGTATGCCTACCACTGTGTGTGTGTGTGTGTGTGTGTGTGTGTGTGTGTGTGTGTGTGTGTGTGTGTGTGTGTGCGCATCAACTTCAGGTGAACATTGAGGGGGTCATAAATATTTTGTTCAAATGTGTTCCACCAAAAATTAAGCTATATCACTTGTCCAAATTCCTGCTTTCAGAATTTGAGGTTCAAAACAGTAATTCCATCAATTGATAAGTTTTACAAATGCGTTATGAGTGGTAGGGTGTGCACTTATTTTCCATAAACATGCCAGAATAAATGGGAGCAGGCCTGACTTAATTACATTTCAGTCACTCATTTAGAAATGTAGAAATCATGGAAGTAACTCGCCAGGCTCTCGTAGTTTGCAAAAACTGACTTCAAACTGCTCACTCGCTTCGTCCACATGCTTACGGAAAGAGTCAAACCATGCCAGTCTTTTTGGTAACTCTCTGATTGTATTCAGTCTTCATCGCGAATCTCGGCATATGTTAACCTTTGAAACAGGATCTTGAAAGGCAAGGTTGATGTTGTGGGCATAGCAATGCACATACATTCCTTCTTCTTGTATGTCCTTGACGTGTTTGTAAAGCCCGACCTGCTCCCTGACATATTCGACCTGTCAATCATTTTGCACACTGCCAACCATTGGTATGTCAGGAATGTTGCCAGCGATGCTTTAGAACGATTGGTGTGGGAGATTGAGGGGGAGTGAGGTGGCTGGGAGCTGTCGGAGCGTAGCGCAGCGTTCTATTGCTCGGCGCAGCGTTCTGTCACGCTTGCTTATTTAGAGAAAACGTGCCTGTTCACTTTGTTTCAATATTGAGGGGTTTTTGCACACCCAACCTTATCACCTCCCAGAGATGGCGCCAGTGTGTGTGTGTGTGTGTACATATATATATATATAACGACAATGCGCGTTCATGTCATCTGCATTAAATTTTACAGAAAATGAAGGCTACCATTAGCCTTAAACACTATACTATAGAAAATACCACAATTAATATAATACATTATGAACACAAACAGTGGGCAGTCTCCTCAGAGACGGAGAGCTCTGATTACCAATTTTAAAAACATATGAATGATGCATTTCAGCATATGGAAGAGTGGTATCATATGACAGCTGCGGTTGACAGAGTATTATTAGGCTTTTATCGGATCTTCTTTAATAGCTTCAAAATATTGCCAAACTTTAGAAGTTTTTACCTGATAATTTGTATCCTTTTAGAATAACATTTTTTGAAATGTATATTATTGGATAGTGCCACTGCAATTACACAAAGTGGTTAACAAACTAATAAGGACATTTATTGCAAGCAAAGCAAACCAAGCAAATTGCACACAACCCCCCCAAACAACAAAAAACATTGTATAACCTAAGGCTTTTCATTGTGCAAGTCAAGCAATGCTGTGGTATCACTTATTTAGCACGCCAATCCTCCCAATGGAATGTCTTGCTGTACAACACGCACAAGTATGTCAACCGTACCGTTAGTACTCTGTAGTTCTGAAGTAATTCGGTCGGAACCATTAAGTAAGTACCAGTAAGTACTGAGTTCAGTACCCAAACCTAGTTATCAGCTTGTCAATCTTGTTGCAAAAGACGTTGTTACTCTGCCGTTACCCTATATGCTACCACTACTCAATTTTGGGAAGGATATCGCATGGGCTTCCTCAGAGACGCACGTCGCGATCTCACGCTACTGTTGCAGGTTGTAGGGACAGGTTTGGGAGTTTTGTTTCGTGTGGTGTGTAAAATTGTTATTTCCAAGATTATTCTTTTCTTATTACCGAGAGTAAAGTAACGAAAAGGGTACAGCTGGGTACCGATACCGATTTCCAGGTACTGGTAACGTTTCAAATGTTAATGCTACACAACCCAAATACATATATATACAGGCGTGTGTGGGTACCTGGCTCTCGGAGGGCATGTTGTACACCTCAGAGTCTAGCAGCATAGTGCAGGCGCTGAACGGGACCGCCTGATTGGCTATAGTCCTGGCGGCCCGGCAGTGGACCCTCAACATCTCCTGCTCACAAGACACGATCAGCTTCTCCTGGACAAGAAAGAGACACAGGCAGAGAGGGAGAGACATTTTATTTAATGATATAATATATCGAAGAAGAGTCATGTTATGGCCCATTACTGGGAAATAGTTTGATGAACTCACTTGTGACCGTGACCATTATCTCACAGTATACACCGTTTACATGTTAATATATTTATATTTTGGGCATTAGCTATTTAAATGTAAATTTTCCATGCCAATAAAGCCCTTTGAAGATATGAAATAGATATACATTAGAGGTACCGGTGTGTCTGATTAACTTTGGAAGTTACACAAATGACGGGGCTCCCTTCATTAGAGGAGCACCCTAAGAACCGCCATAAGGAGGCCCTTGTTTTGATTTTACAATGCAGCCCAGATCCTCCATCAAAAGGGAGAATTTAAAACAGAGGATCTTACTGCGGAGGAAGAAGTGAAGACAGATGAAAGGAAATGGGATAAGAGGAAAGAGGGGATAAGAGGAGAGGAGGACAAAGACAGAAGATAGGAGGGAGACGAGAGAGAGGAGCATAGAAGGAAACAAAGGAGCCAACGGCGGGAGAGAACGGAGAAAAGAGGAAGGATTCGAGGACAGAGGACAGAAGAGAGTGTGTTCAGTAGGTGTCTGTTACCCTTTCGATGCTGTGCTGGAGTCTGAGCTTCCCCCTAACTGCTTCCTGCTGTCTGAAGAGCTCTTTCAGGGGTTCCGACAGAGACGGGGGTGGAGCGATCTGGAGGAGAACCACTGCGCAGTCAGAACTGTGACCAGGTATCTATAGCTAGCTCTGTTAGTCTTTCTCTAGGTCCTATAACACTGAATCTAGGTCTCATTAGCTATTCCTGGTAGTCTTGCTCTATGTCCGATAACACTTAAACCAGGTTTGTAGCTGTGATCTAGGTCCTACAACAGAAGCTAGGTCGGTAGTTAGCTATACCCTAAGCCTGCTTTGGCTCCTACAATATTGTTAGCCAGATATCTAGGTTTGCCAGTTAGCTAGGTGTTACAACAAAGTCCAGTTAGCTACGCCTTGCTCTGGGTGCTACAGTGTTGTAAAGCTAGCCAGCTCTTCTAGCATTGTAATGTGAGCTATTTAGGAGAATCTAATGATTAGGATGTTTGATTCTTAATCAAATTAAACTATTCATTGGCTCAAATGAACTGTAATCGCCTTCATGAATATAATCGGTACAGTAAATAGTTAGTTACTAACCACTGGGATGTGCAGCTTGCTTAGGGGCTTGCCGTCCAGCAGGTAGGATCCCGTGTAGGTGACATACTCAGCGTAGCACTGTGGGGCCTGTGGCGTGATGTAGCACAGGATCTTCCTCTTCTCCTCGATCTTCTTCCGGATCTGCAGATACTCGAAATAGGGGTTGGAGCGGTCGCTGTGGTACGGCTCAATGTCGTCTAGCTTGATAGCGTTGACGATTACCGCAAGCGTCTGCTGGATCATCTCCCTCGTCTGCTGCATGGCGGTGTTAACCAGCTGCACCTGCACCTGCGGCCCGGCCGAACGTGCAAACCTCCTCTTCCTCGGGTGCTGCGTCTGGGAGTCCTCCTCCTCTGTTGGCAGTGGCCGCCCTTTCGTAGCTTTGCTGAGCAACACAGGAGCAGGCACCTGGGCAGGGGGAGCCACGACAACGGTGGTGGTAGGCGGGGTCTGTGTTATTGTCGTTGTCACCATGGTGACGGGTGCCAACGCAGGAGGCATGTCCTTTGTCTTGTCCGAAGGCGGGGTGGAGGGGGCTGAGGTGGACATAGGCGTCCTGGTGATTGGGGTCTGTGCGATGCTCACCACGGGGTTCATTGCTAGGGTGCTGGAGGTTGTGATGGCAGAGAGCAGCACGGTTGGCTGATGCTGGGGCTGCAGCAGTGTGGGAGAAGACAACATAGAGGAGGGGTTCTGCTTACTCTGGTTGGCCAGCATCTGGGCACGGTTACGCGTCATCCGCTGGGGGACCTCCTCCACCTTCTTGGGCAGGTCGGTAGACACAGCAGTGAGCGTGACGGTCAGCTTGGACGTGGGCTCCTGGGCGTCCGATAGGTCAACTGTGCTTGAGATGGTCACTGCGACGGGGAGAGGGGGCAGCGGGCTGCATGTTGCCATCCCCAGAAGGGGCTCAGGCTCTGGTTCCGGCCGCAGCTGCTCCACCTTGGAAACAGGGAGTGGTTCCAGTTTGACCTGCAGGGAGTCCGTGAGGGACTGGATGTGCCTATGGTTGTGGTGCTGCAGTTGGCTGCTTTCCAAGTCCACGGAAGAGAGCAGAATGGCGCCACCCAAATCCTCTGGTGCCTCGTAGAAGCTCTTTGGCTCCAGAACACCACCCTGTGGGTGGTTCGAAGACAGGGGCACGCTGAGTGGGACGCTCTGGAGTTCAGGCTCCAAGTCCTGCTGGAAGTTAGCTTGCGGAGAGGGGACGACCAGATCTTGCACAGCAGCCTCTCTCAGACCAAGAGCTGCTACTGGGGAGGAGCACGGAGGCACTGGGACGTCCACCTCCATCAAGGCCGGCTCCTCTCTGTGAGACATGGTGTGTCGGATATGTGGGCTTTGCACCGTGGTCTTATGCTCGGGTAACTCTGTCTCCTCCGTCTTGTCAGGGAGCGGCAGGTCGGGCAGCGAGAATGGACCTAGGTCATCCAGCTCGTCCACGGCGGCCGGGAACGGATCAACCCAGGGCACCGTCGGATCCTGTCTCACAGCTGGAACCATGTGGCTCTCTTGCGGGGTAGTGGTGTTTATGACGATGGTGGGGGTGGGGGGGATGAATCTGTGGGAGGATGGTGGGCTGTCCGGCCCGCCACATGATAGGTCTGTCTCCATCTGATGAGTGTCCTCAATGGGTGGCTTGTTGCACTCTGTGAAGAAGGCCTCCAGCGGTATCGAGGAGGAGGACGTGTTCAGATAGTTTGGCTCCGTGTCCATCGTGGTGTCCGGCCTCTCCGGAGAAGGGATGTCTGCCACAGCTTCCTTCTGTTCGTCAAAGTCACTATCAGGGACATAGGTCCTGTAGGCAGCATAGGGCGGTGTGACTGAGGGGTGGCCGGAGATGTGCTGCATCTCGTGGTCGGAGTTTGAGTAGGGGCTGGTGATCTTGGAGACAGCTGCCTCAATCTCCCGGAACGTCCGGTTTGGGGACTTCAGGAGCATCTCCGAGTTCCAGCTCATGGTGTGGTCGCAGGAGGACTCACCCAGCGTGGCCGAGGCGAGGGTGTGGTCTAAGGGGTGGTGGACCACTGGGACCTGGGGATCTGGAGAGTCTGCAGTCCAGCTCTTCCTCATGGGGTCCTCGATACGGGGAGGGAAGGCACACAACTCTGTGGGTTGATCCGGCTCCTCGGCCATGCATTGGTCCTCTTCCTCTTCTCTGTCGTCTAGCTCATCTTCAACCCGTTGCTCCTCTTCCTCCGCCTCAAACTCCTCTTCTTCTTCCTCCACCTCATACTCCTCTTCCTCCTCCTCCTCCTCCTCTTCTTCTTCTTCCTCCTCCTCCTCCTCTTCATCCTCCTCCTCCTCATCAGGGTCCTCCATGGCCGAGGGCAGGTAGTCTGTGCCACTAACCGGGTCTGAGGGCACTAGATCGGGCTCACTATGGTGAGGCTCTGAGATGTCATCAATGTCCATCGGTGGCAATGCGGCGGGTGCCGGCGTCGGTGGGGCGGCAATGTCCAAACAGGGCTCCTGAGGGTCGGGCCGGTGCACCGGCGTTGACGGCTTCAGAAGAAAGCTGTTGTACATGCTCTCTGAGGCGTTCTCTCCGACCTCGGGACCAGCGAGCACCGAGGAGGCCCCGTTCTGGTGGCTGTCCAGGTGCGAGGAGTCCACCCGAGGAGACAGTATCCGGATGGGGGAGAAGTAAGGAGGCGACAAGCACTCCAGGCGGTCCAGTGCCGCTTTGTCCTCACGGAGCTGGGAGGACGAGCACAGGTCGAACTCTGAGCCTGGGGGGCTGCTGTGCTGTCTGAGAAACTTGTCGGCCTCAGCCTTGAACTCCTCCTCCAGGGGGCGCCGGACCTCCGAAGAGGCAGAGCGGCTGACCAGGGGAAGCTGTAGGTTCTTGGCAGGGGTCAAACAGGTGCCCTCTTGGAAACTGTGGGAGGAGTTTGAGTACCTGCTGAAATACGAAGAGAACACCGTCAGACAAGGCAAGTTAGAGTCCAGTAAAACATAAACAAACAAACAAACATGTATAACAATAATATAATTTGTTAACATTACAAAGTATGAATTCTAAGGCTACATTCACACTGCAAGCCAAGTGGCCAAAAGCTGAAAGAAAATTATTTGGTCCACATTTGCTTGCATAGTGAACAAGACCTTAGACAAAACACATACATTCAATAAACATAACAGGTTTATTTTACAAATATACCTTTCGAAGAAGGATGGAGAACAAGCATTCATGGACATGGTCATAGCGGAGGAGTTCTGGCAGTCCAGCCCGTCAAACAGGTCCGGGTAATCTTCAGCACTGCAGGATGGTGTCCTTGGCGTCTGCATCACCTCTTCGTAACTGGGACAGGAGATGACAGAGGTCGGCGTGGGGACTCCTGTTGGTCGGTTCTGATCGGGTCTGGGCGACGCAGGGAGGTTCTCTTTCATTTGGCGGCCCTCCATCCAGTCGTTCGAGTTCTGGCGGTCCATAGATGCAGGCTTACGATCGGGCGACATCATCTGAGTGGGGAGGCCAACATCCTTTAGCTTTTTCTCCTTGAGAGCAGACTCCAAGGTGTTGGGCTTCTTGGCCGTCAGCTCATTGCGGTTCTTCCTCACTTCCTCCAGGGACTTGGTCTTTTCCTTGAGTTTGGGGTCTCCTGATCGGTGCCTGAGCTTCTCCATCTGCTTCATCCTCTCCTTGTGCCTCTTGTGACGCTCCTCGATCTCCTGGTCCTTAAGACTCAACATCTGGCCAAAGCTGGTGAGGCGGAGATCTCCGTCCACCAGGAGCTTCTCTCGTGGGCGGTGATCCTTCCGCACCACCTCCTTCATCTGACTCAGCTTCTCGGTTTCATCCTTGATCTTGGACTTTGTGTGGTCCACCCTGCTGCTCTCTTTGTCCAATGCATCTCGATTCCTCTCCTTCTTTACGTCATATTTGGGACTATCCTCCTTTGAGCGATCCTTCAGGAAAGTGACCTGTGGACTCTCTTTGGAGCTGGACTTAACATCCTCTTTAGAGTGTTTGACTGAACCAAAGCCCTCTGTGCACTTATGCTTCTCCTCTTTGATCTTCTCCTTGTGTTTCTCCTTCTTCTTTTTGTCCTTAATTTTGTCACTGACGACACTGCTTGTCTTGTCTTTGTCCTTTTTGGACATCTCTTTTTCAAACTCAAGAGTCTTGTCAAATTCGTCTTGGCAATCAGCCTTTGAGCCGTACGGGAATGTGTAGGGGTCCGCCTCCAGGGGCATGGGCTCCTTCTCAAAGGGCAGGCTCTCCCTGCGACAGTAGGACTCCCTGATCTCCTCAGTCTTGTCCCTTCTCTCTCCCTTCTCCTTCTTCACCTTCTCCTTGTCATGGCTTTTCTTGGAGGAGGAGGACGACGAGTGACGGTGCCTCTCCTTCTCCCTGAACTTATCCTGAGGGGTAGATATGGAGAGAGAGTCCCTCCTCTCCTCAGACACATCCGGCAGGCTGATGGAGGAGTCGTAGTAGCTGCTGAGGACAGGCTCATTGCCGTGGTCCGTGAAGCTGTCTGAGGACATGTCGCTGTTCTTGTCATTGGAGTCATCTTTGTAGTCGTTCATGGCTTCCTCCTCCAGTTTCTCAAGGAGTGACTTCTCGTTATCACCACTGCTTTTGGAAGGTTTTCTTTCTTGTTTGTGTTTGCTCTTGGTTTTTTCGTCGCTGCCGTCCCTCTTGTCCACCAGTTTCTGCTTAGTTTTCTTGTCCAGGTTAGATTCCACCGACATCCTGTCCTTCCTCTCCTTGTGCTTCACATCCACAGAGTCTTTCTTGTCCTTGCTGTGTTTCTCTAGGGAGCCTTTCCTCTCTTTCTCAAATACTGTCTTGTCTTTTTTCTTGTCTTTGTGTTCCTTGTCTTTCGGCTTCTCTGTGGTGTGTTTGCCGTCGGCAGAGTATTTTCGGGCCTTTTCAGACATGAAGTTGTCAAGGTCGTCCTGATCGGGTGTAGATTCCTTCCGGTGGGAGTCAGTCAGGCCGAGCGAATCACTCAGTTTGGCCACACTCCCGTTGTAACTGTCCTCCTCATCGTCGCTTTCATCCGTGAAAATGTCGGCGATCTTGTACCAGGTTTTCTCACGGATCTTCTCAGGCTTCCTATCCTCTTTCTTGACCTCCAAGAAGTCTTTCTCTTTGTCTGCATGCTTGTCCTGAGAAACCTTCTCCTTTTTCTCTTTTGTTTGGTCCGAGGACATCTTACGGTCTTTGTCTTTTCCATGAGAGTCTTTATGTTTGTCTTTGGCTCCTTCCTTCTTATCTTTGGCCCCCCGCTCTGCATCCTTCTCTTTCACAGCCTTCTCGTTGGAGTTCTTCTCCTTCTCCTGGTCCACTCCCCTATCTTTAGGTTTCTCCTTGTGCTTGTCAGCTTTCGTCTTTTCCCTTTTTTCCACTCCCTCACTTCCCTTCTTTTCTTTCTCTTTTCCGGAGTGGTTTCTCTCTCTAACATCGGATGATTTCCCGATTTCTAGGTCCTTGAACAAACCGTCATTGCTGTAATCCTCTCGAGCTGACTCCTGCTTTATCTTGACCTCTTTACGGTCCTTTGTGAACTCGTAGGAGTCCTTGCGGTCGCGGCTGTTGTCGATGGTGTCCTTCTCCTTCTTTTCTTTATTATCTGCAGACTCTTTGCGCTTCTTTTCTTTCTCCACTGTGTGGCCAGAGTTCAGCTTCTGTTTGTCAGCCCAGTCTTTCTTCTTCTCGCTGGGCTTCTCAAAGGACTCCTTGTCCTTCTTCTTGGAGCCGGGCTCCTTCTCCATTCTCTTTTCACTGTGTTCTGACTTTTTCTCTTTGACTTTGTCTTTCCGCCTTGTCTCCTCCTTTACTGTCTCCACGATGAGCTTCACAGCGTTGTTGGCTTTGTATTCCTTGTACTCCTTGACAGGGGCATCCCAGCTGTCTTCTCCGTACATCGAGGAGCCGATGGAGAGGTCCGATCCCCATCTGTCGTGGTGATCATCTGAGGCACTTAGCTTACTGTCGTCAAGGTTCAGGAAGCGGTTGTTGCCGTCGTAGGTGTCATACTCTGAAGACTCCTCCTTCAGAGTTTTGTCCTTTTTAGATTTTTCCTCCTTGGCGTTCTTCTCCTTCTCTGCCTTCTGGGGTTTATCTTCTTTCTGTTCGTTCTTCTTCTCTATTTTTGAAGAGGACTTCTCCTTCGATTTTTTCTTTTTCTCCTCTTTGTGGGTCTTCTGCTTTTCCTCCTTGGGTTTCTCCTTCTCCTTTTGATTTCTTTCCTTCTCCGTCTTGGTCAGCTTTTCCCTCTCCTCTTTGCTGGCTTTTTCCTTGTTAGACTCTTTTGTTTTCTTGTTTTTCTCCTCCTTAACGGGTCTCTGTAGCTCTTTCCCTGACAACCAGTCCTTGTCCTCAGACTTGGTCTTAGAAAGCTTCTCCTCCTTTTTAGAATGGTCTTTTTCGTGTTTTGACAATTTGACCTTGCTTTCCACTATCTGTCCGTCTGTCTCAACTATTGAAGACTTTTGCCTGGAGTCGTCAAAGTCAAAAGAGTAGCTTTTCACAAACTTCTCGTTCATGTCTTGGTTAAGAACCAGGCTGGGGGCCTTTTCTTTCTCCTTGTTTTTATGCTTGTGCTTCACTTTATGCTTCTTCACAACCTTTCCATCGACGTCAGTTTTAGACACTGCACTGTCGATGTTGGAGTTCTTGTGGATGTCTGAGCTCTTCTTGTCTATTGTGCCGCTGTGGATGTTGTTGTTTTTCTTCTTGTTCTCCTGCGTCTTCTTCTTCACCTGCTTCAGGGACTCCACGCTTGAGTCTGCAGACGAGTAGTCCGACTCACTGGTGTGTCTGGTCCTTACAGAGTCAGAGAGGGAGCTAACGTCTGACCAGGGCGGGGACGAGACCGTCTTCCACCCGTCTGTCCTCCACTGCTTTGGGTGCTGCTCTGCTAAGGAGGGTGCTTGCTTCTGGGAGTTTGGGTTCCCATGGGATGACGAGGAGGCATTGAAAGCAGAAGATTCTTTCAGGCTCACACTAGCAGAGTCCTTGAAACTGTTGGAGCCCTTGTCATCTTCGCTCTCCATGTCCCCGCATTCAGAGTCCGACGTGAACTTGTCGTTGACCTTTCCGAAGCGGACCTCTTTGCTCACGTTGTTTTTGGTCTCCTTCTTGCGCTTCTTTTTTAATTTGTTCTTGTCCTTCTGCTGTTTCGTGCTCAGTGTGACGGAGTCCCTTGCCTTGGCGTTCGCCGTCATGGCCGGTTGCCGAGGTGTTGGCGTTGGCGTGAAGCCCAACGTCCTGTCATCCTCGTCCGAAGTGTTACTGTCCGAAATGATTCGCCGGACTGCTTTCTTTGGTGTGATTTGAGAGTTACTTTTGGAATATGTTTTGACAGACTCCGTCTTAGGAACAGGGGTGAAGCTGTTGGGCTTAGGAGTGGGCTCCTTGCGGAAATCCTTCTTGAGGAGGTGCTTGTCGTCCACGGGCGGCACCCGCTCTTCCTCGTCGTCCTCATCAAACTCGTACTCATCTTTGACGGGTGTGACGGCATTGGCCTTGGCCGACTCGGCGAGCTTCCCCTTAAGCTTCATGCCCTTCTCAAACTCAGAGTCTGTGTTGTTACCGTCCACCGAGCTAGATGGTGCAAACGACGGGGCGTCCTCCTCCTCTGAAGACTCTGGAGATAGAGAGAATAGAAGCCCAGATGAGCATGTGCCAAATACATTGCAGAAAGCGACATTCTAGGTTTACAGCGTCAAACCTACACCATGTCTTGCTCTGTCCAAGCCAGATGTAAACTGAATAAATAGAACAGTTTAATAAAAAATGTCTACACAATAGAATTTCCTGTGATGCAAGATGCTTTGGATAAAAGCGTCTGCTAAATGCCCTAAATGTAAATGCAAGATCTTTACACATGTGTGTGCAGGTCATGCCAGTACTCCATCAGCTGATAATAATTACACCATGGGTAGAGGACGGAGAGATAGAGCCGACAAACCTGATGAACTCTCTTCACTGGAGGTGTATGTCCCCTTCCCCAGCAACAGGTTGAGCATGGTGGGAGAGTTGGCCACCTTGAGCGCCGTCTCACCTCGCCGGTTACTCTGCCGTGGGTCTCCTCCATACCGCAGGAGGAGCTTCACCACCTGGAACACAACACAGTCAGTAAAGTAGTACCAAATTCCTGTTGAAATAGCTGGTCATATACCAATATATACATCATAGAACATACACAGGTTGTATGTAATACAGAGATATATTGTAGATCTTATATAAATTGAAGCTAAGAGCATAGGTTCCACACAGTTTGTCATGTTTAAAACTAAAGGCTGTGTTTTTGTTAAAGTCTTCTGAACACCAAAAAGGATTGTTAAAGGATCATCAGTAAAATAGGTCTTGCTCCTCACCTTGAAGTGTCCGTTGTTGGATGCATCGTGTAGCGGGGTGTCGTCGTCCAGGCCCTTGGTGTTGACCTCTGCCCCCGCAGCCAGCAGCTGCTTGGCTACGTCGTAGTAACCACGGTTACAGGCCTCATGCAACGCAGTCCAGCCTGGACACAACCATCACGCAGGGTGTGTTACATACAACATCTGACCAATGTCAACGAGCCAGCTCATTTCCTTTTCAACATAAGATGTTGGTGATTTCAGTTTGTAGCTCTGCTACATGTTGATGTTTGCTTTTATTGTAAACTAATGTGTTTCTGTATTGTTCTTTCAGGACTCAGTATTCAATACTCCCATAAACACATATCAAACCCTAAAACCTCCTTTCCAAAATCCCTTTTACAATAATTGTCAGTGAGTGTGACTTGGAACTGCATTATAATACATATGAACACAGTGTTATAATATATATAATCACAGACGCAAGCATGTACTTTCACTTCATATTTTAAAGCTGTGATACCAGCTTGTGCTTCCACCTCACACCTGGATATCAAGTCCAAACAGATGATTTACCTGGTTATCATTAAGCGTAACATTGGATCTCAGTGTACCAGTGAGTGAGTCCTCAGCAGATAGTTTACCTGTGTATCACTCAGAGTGACTCCTCACCTGCAAAGTCTTTTACATTCACGTCGGCCCCCTCACTAATCAGCTCCTTGATGCGCCGTGCCTCGCCGCGGATCGCTGCTCGGTGGAGCCGTGTCTCGCCACGCTCGTTGCGCTTGTTCACCTTGTCTTTGGTTTTGGATGCCGAGTTTGGCGTTCCCTTCTGGCCCAGGCTCGAATGCGACTGGTGCTTTGGTGTCGTGTCTGCATAGGAAAGAAATTACAAGTTTAGCATTTTGGTTGAACCGCAGTGTGGCTGTTGCCCGAACCACTGCAATTCAAACTAGTGTGTGTCTGATTCCTCTAATGGCCAGTAGAGGATGATCTTGCACTCCCTTGAGAAGGGGTTGTGTTGTTTACAAAGGGAGACTGCCTGAGCTGGTTTTGTTTCATCACAAGATTAAATCCAAGCTCTGGATGCGTTTGCATCAAAGTCTGCCGAGCAATTGTTCCCAAGTGCCGTTTGAAACTCACAAGAAATTTCCAAGCATTGTGGAACGCACTAAAGAATGATTATACAGGTTAAACACGATGGTGTTTGAGCTAGTGCGAGAAAAATCTCAACCGGGACACAAATCACATACCAGAGAAACCCTTTTGGTCCATACTGGGCCAGCCAACACCTTATAACACACCGGACACAGTCCAAGTCCTGCTTAAGGACAGCGTACCTTCGGAAAGCAAGACATGTGTGCGATAGTTTTGTGATCTGCCTTCACATGCTGAGATGGCTCGCTCGCCCTTCTTGGCCACAGAACTTTAATTTCCCTTTCATTAATTGCACAACAAACCGGTTATGTAATACAGAGAGCGAGAGTGAGTTAAGAATAAGTGAAGAGAAGTCAGAAATAAGTGGGAGATGCCAGCTAGCTTACACACAGTTGAGAGTTGCAATGCAGTTCTAATAGGAATGGATGAGGGTATGTCTGGGATCTAATAAGACTCTTTAATGAAGCCTAACCGGATGAACAGCTTTTTCCCCATTCAAAAGTAGACCAACATAAACATATAGATCTTTACGTTTAGATGTACGTTTAGATACAATCACTTTAACAATCCATAACATGTAAACGCATGCACCAGGATCCACATTCAAAGCAATCCACTCCCATCCATAACGATCACACACGAAAGCACCCCCTCCCAGAGACACACACTCCAAACCCACACACTGATCACACACAAACTCAGACACACGGATCACTGTGAGTGGCAAGGGGACGTGGGATCAATGTTAAGCAGGCACCTGGACTGTTGACGGACTCCTCGGCCGTCATTTGCATGAGCAGAGCCACCTGCTGACGTTCGGATAGGGGGTAGCCAGCCCGGATGCCCGGCATGCCCATCCCAAAAGGCAGGCCCGCCTTCCGTGTGCTGCTGGGCTCCTTCTTGATGCGCTTCCTCTCTGGACCCTGCTTCTCTGTTAGGGAGAGAGAGGGTGAGAGCAAATGAGATGGGGTAGGAAAGTAGTATCTAGAATAGAGAAAGGGCTTGATCGAGCACGACCAGGAGAGAAAGGAAGAGAGAGAGATAAGTAGAGAGGGAGCGAGAGGAAACTAAATGATGTACACATTGCAGCTGACATCATGCATTTTTCCCCTACAATTGATTACATGGATTCTTAATTTTACTACAAAACAATTACTAATTTAAGTAGTCTGAACAGCAACACCGTGCTCTGTTGCCACTGTCCCACACTGACAACCTCCCAAGACCCACACTGCTTTCTGATTGCTCCAGAGAGAGGGAGAGAAAGTAAGAGGTCAGAAACTAGTGGAATGGACCGATAAACAATCCATAAAATAAAACGGAAAATTAAAGGTGGTAGAGAGAGCGGTGGGGGTGTGAATAAAAGCGAGAAGAGAAGAAGGAGTGTGGAGCATTTACAATAATAATTGGTCTGCGATTCAACTGATCAGGCCTTGGCCAAGGTCACCGCCTGGCTGGCTGGTTGTAAACTTGGTGCGAAGGGACAACAGCAGCTGGTTGTCCTATAACATGCCCAGGCCGTATTTTCAGTTGGGGCAGCATACCAACCCATGCCCCTGGCATAGAACCCCGTGTGTACAGAGGACAGGAAAGTCTATTAGCTAGCATGCAACACTCCCACAACAATGCAATATCACACAACTGAATGTGCTGGCACATTTACAGCAATGCAGTGTCCCCGACAAATAAACTCATGAAAATCATGACATAAACAAAATTAAAACAGACAGGACAGAGCCAAAGACTTACAGTTAAGATACTAAAACCCTGACGGACTGCAATCCAGAGAAAAGATTGCCCAGAAGAGTCTGTGTTTCCTTCTACGTTAGCGGCACTAGCAACGCCAGCAGTGCCACTCAAGGCTATGAAAAAACAACAAAAATGAATGGAGAGTGGAGGATATATATTTAAAGAGTCATGCTTATGTTGGCAACAGACTTTGCAAGGAGCGCAAACATTCAAAGAGAATGGTGGGGATGATCTTCCACCAACATCTGTAAACATTTACAGCAAATTCTCCCTCTCTTGCTCTCCCCCTCCCTTGTTCTCTCATAGTTGAGGTATTCTGAGGCATTTGCCATTTAGACACATTCCTCATGCAGTACTATGACAGTGGTACCCACAGAAAGAAGTCAAAGAGTGTTTTCTATTTAGTTTTGAGCGACAGATTGCAGAATATACTATGTTAGCACTTCCAGGATGTGTTTACAAGGCTGGGCACCTGACGCAGGGAAATAAGGCCACTCTCCCCCAAGCTCAGAGCATTGCTATGAAAAAGATATGCTAGGTTACTGCAGTAACTTGCCTTAGCTACAGCAGGGACACGCTAAATGCTGCCTATTGGTTGTGACCATATAAAACAAGCTAGTCGTGTGCAGCCAGGCTGGGCAAGAACGTGCATTTTCTCACGCCTACATTACAAAGAGATGGGTTTGGTATTCATTATTTGGATGGCCTGATTATTTAGCCTCCCACGTGTTGAGATTAACTCCAGCGATGACCATGAAAACAGTCCAAGATGCATGCTAACCCATGGTCAAACTCACATGCTCGAAGCTCTACACACAGCGACGCACATATATGGAAGGCACATATTCCCAGCTGTCATTCAGGTAGACACACTGTCTGATAGAAAGGAATAATAACCAATGGTGCGCCTGTATGAGTGGAATGTCCTCGCAGAGATAGTAGTTCTTGGTTTCACAGCAGAAAAATTACAACATTTTGCTTCCAGATGTCCTGGAAACTATCCGTCCGAGCAGCTTTCAACTGCTCTGACAGCAAAACAGAGGGAAAGCCAGTGGGCGAGCCAGGCCGTTCACACCAAGAATAGACTGGCAACCTGAGCTTGTGCTGGAGAGCACAAAAAACAATAGCACTTTTCTATGTAGCCAGCTAACTGTTTCATTGTGTAGCTGGAGGCCAAACGGAAGGAATGACTTAACCAAACTAGCACAGCAAAAGGACCCAACCAGGTATGTCTACAGAGAAGAGGGATGGCGAGAGAGAAAGAGAGAGACTGAGGGAGAGGGAGAAAGAGAATGAGTGAGGAAGAGCGAGAAAGTGGTGGAAGAGAGAGAAAGACTAAGCCCACATACACACCACAAAAAAATACCTGCACAAACAGGAAGTGAGGGCACAAGAGAAAGGAAGTAGCCCATAGGATGTTAATGCTTTCTGTGGAGCAAACAGCAGTAGCAGCAAGCTTCTGCTATTTGTTCCACACAAAGCATTAACAACATACCCCCTGGTTTTCATCATAGCGTCAGCAATAACACGGTACGCTATGGCCTCTTCACCAAGGAACAGTACAGTGCATTGATAATTAATCAATGAACTCTTAATGACAGCGGGAGCCATTAAGTGGCTGGAGCAAAATGGTTGATATGCCTCTGTGGTGTCATAACAAGAACGCAACGAGCATGCAGAGCCAACAGTATTACGCACCGAGTGGCATGATACAGATATGAGGATGACAAATTAAAAGCAGGTTGCTGTCGGGCGCTTCTTCCAGGGATTAAAGTTAACAACGTCCCGTCGTCCCGGGGACATAATTAATTGTCATCGGGAGGATCAATATTCTCTCTCGGGTCGAAGAGAATTTTGTGGGCACTTTGTTAGGATTGGGTCAGGTGTAATAGTTTTATGAAAAGCCTTTGAAATTTTATCGAGTATAAGAGACCAGAACAAAGTTAATTTGGAACAAGACCAAAACTGGTCCCTGTTTGTTGTTCACATTTATCGCATAAAGGAGAAGTGTTAGGGTATATGCCATGGAGCCTGGTGAAGCCTGTGGACTCCTTGAAACTGTACTAAGGAATGTCTGGAGTTTATTGAGCTGCTATGAATCCTATCAAGGATACCCTCCCAACATGTTTGTGAAAGTTCCATGCTAAGTTCCTGCTCCCAATGATTCTTCACCTTTTCCCCCTACCTACTTTTAATAGTAAGGTAACATTAGTACCTTATAAGGCAATTTAACCAGTTACAAGTGATATTTTTTCTGATGATCCGTCATCTAGAATAGTGTGTGGGTTTTTGTTCGAATTTTTTTTATCTTGAATAGCACTAGCGCTGCTGTGCAATTTCATTTAAATTGTTTAGCTATGTTTGCATTAATGAATATTGATATTTTGAGTAATTCTGCTCACAAAATGAACAGCAAATGCATCTTTGATATCTTTTTGAATACTGATTCTAAAACTGGATCTGCATGAAACAATATACACACACACACACGCACACTATTAACACCTTCAAAATAAACCTTTTTAGCTCAGTATTCTCTTAATAAATCTATTTATTTATCTTCTTTATTTTCAAGCACCTTGTAATGCAATTTTGCATGAAAAACTTGATTTAAACTAAAATACCCTCACACACAAGATCAGCAAACACTATAGCACCACACTCTCAATGTTCTACATCAGACTAACACAGACACAATGTGCTACATTACCACACTAACAAGACACCGTTACACAATCAAACACATCACACCATCCTACAACAGCACATGATGACAAAACCCAAACTCATAATACTCTTACACAAACCACAGCTCATCACGCAATACATTACACCTGAAGGGACGCATCACGGACTGACACTGGCAGGTTAGCAGCCTTGCTACCTACTAGGGATGGGCACCGATTGGAGAATAGTCTGAGTCACGTAGAAAATTGAATAATGAATGTGACTATCGTTATTTATTACACGGCTCTTCTCAATGCTGTTGAACACTCCGTTCATTTGCATGGGCCTTCACAACTTCCGGTGGTGAATACTTTGATAATTCGCCGTTGCCAAGTATATAATGGATGCTGTCAAGGAAAGTGGATTTTTGTGTCCTCGGTTGCTAAGCGACATCAACGTCTTTGGCAGACTATTTCTCTGCTGATCAATACTACGAATGCTAGTAACAAATAAATTGTAAAAAGACAGTGTGAAGTTATTCTTTTGGCCATAGTTTCCATATGCTAAAGACGTGTCTAGTTCACCGTCATGCAGGCCGTGTTCAGTAAAATAAATAACGATCTGTTTTCGGCGCATGTAGGTGTATCTGCCTAAGCCCTAAGATGTTGAATGTTGATGGTGCAGTTGTTGAAATAAACTGATTGATTTCGTACAAATCATAAAAGCCAGTGGAAATGTAAATGAAATTCACAGCTGCACGTGTATATATCGATTTTTTTTAATTATTAGCTGAACATTATAGAGTCCATTCCCTGTTTTCTCAGTTAAACACAGAAATCAACAACATTTGTCCCAGTGTTTGTTAAATGTGAAATGAAGCAAAAATATTTGCTCTATTTCTCCGGTAATGCAGTCGTTTGTGACGCCTTTCTTCTTTGTAGTTTCTTCTATTTGTCTCTAACTCATGCTCTAATCTTTCATCGATGGTCCGGATTTTGTGGATGCAACAGAATATATGATGCATCTTTGCAGCAACAGTTAAGATGATCGCGATGAGTTCTGCCAGTTCTGCCTCCGTCTGCGGTCAAACCAAAACAAACTAGATTGACAGCGGCCACCCATATCCCGCCACCTGCGAAATTAGACCCTACATCATATTCCGTCGCTTGCAGGCCCACCCCCCTAAACCCCCCGATGATTCTACTGATGTTGGAATGGCATCGATGTCCGCATATAAAGCATCAAGTGTGAATCACCCTCACGGTTGAATGTCCTGAAATACAAATGCGGCGAAAAGGTGGAGGACATGTGTGAAAAAGGGGCTATAGGGGCCTGTGAACTGCAAAGCACTCCCACACTGAAACTCTGAAATACCCACATCGATAATGCAAACAGAGCAGGCCTCTGTTTTATGCACACCAGTCTAAAGAGCACTACTGATACTCAGCTTGTACTGGTTCTTACTGACAAAATCAAATGAGAACTATCTGATCAGAGGGAGACAGGAGTGTCTCTGAGTCTGGATGAAGAAGTCCCACTCCAGCCAGCTGGGGTCAGTCAAAACCCTCTCCATCTCGTCTCCTTCCCCCCTCTGGAGATCTTCTCCCATTTGTAAGAGTCTGTGTGGAACTCCTCCGCTCTCTTCCCCACCCGGCTCCCTGCTACAACTAAATTCATCTGCCCTCCCACATCCCATCAAGACCTCAGTGGGAACACGTCTACTCCCCGTCACAGAGACAGTGGGAAACAAACACACCCCTCCTCCATACCAAAGAAAACAACAACAACAAAGCAGGAACAATATCAGTGGAGTACAGTCAATGAAATTTCTTTGACGTTGCTAACTCAGTCTGCAAGACATTAATCAGAAGGGTAGATAGTGTTTTAGCCAGGATATTCAACTCCCAGCTAAAAGGTTCAGAGTTTGATAATGAACCACACAAGCCATTGTTAAGGTCCAAGTATTTGGGTCACATCTGCGATTTTTTACCTGAGTCCGAGTCCTTCTGGTCTCCATTGGTTCCAACGGTAAAGGGGAGCCTCCTCTTCGGTGCTTTCTCTTTCACCCCATCGCCGCGGTCCACCTTGGGTGTCTTGATTGACAACGTCTTTTCTTTATCCTACAGGACGGGAGAACAAGCATTGTATCAAGATCAAGACGACAACACCATGAACATTTGAATCAAAACAGTGTTCTTCTGGGAAAGTAGGGCAACACAAAGCATGCTGGGAAAATTATGGTTAAGATTGCTGACACAAGCCACAATTGTATTAGCTTTCTTTCTCCATTTCTATCTCTGTCAATGCCAATGCCGCATTAGGTTATTTAAAAAGAAAATCGAATTTGTTCCTCCCTGTTATTACTAGCACCACAGTTGAACTCAAAAGAGTGTTTTAGATCCAGATCCTTTCTGCCGCTGTCTTTCAAACAAAACAATAACAAATTATGTAGTTTGATGAAGTCGAGAAGTAGCGTATTAGTAGTAGTCTTCACCATTGCCGCCGAAATATATTGTTCAATTAGGTCTCAACTGGAATACTGTTTCCTGTGTTTCATAAGGGGGATAAAGCTGATAGGACCCCATTGAAAAGCGACCAAACTGAACGCATCATTACCTTGAATAAAAAGACTAATGGTGCTATCCATTTGTATGGTACGCCGGTACGTCCGACCTGCTCTAGTGAGAACGTGACAATTTCCTGACTTGCAGCACTTATAGCGTTCCCGTTTCTCATTGGCTAGTCATTGTTATTGATAGCTATATTAGCCTCTTTAGCAAACCAGCACAAAAACAAACAACTTTCAATTGGATTGCAAACACAGCAAGACCGTGCAATACATAAATTGGTGATCGGAAAAAAGGAGCAATGTCATCAAGTGTGTAAGAGCATTTAAAATCAATATTAAAATGACCAACGTGGTACAAATACAAAGAAAATAAATCTCTTTACGGGCGCAGCCATTCTTGTTGTCGAGTCGTACGGTCGGCCTCACTGAACTCGCTCTACTTTCAGAAAAGCGAGTGGGACCGATGAAAAGGGGGCGTTCCTCCGTGAAACGCCGCAAGAAAGCTGGGAGATTTAAAATTTACGACTAGGACATACCATACAAATGGATATCACAAGAACTTCTTTGGGTTTAAACATGTTGGAAACATTTTGGATAATAAGTACACAATTCAAACCAAACAAGCTCATGCTTCAAGCACTCAGGCCGTATATGAATATATTTCTTAGAACATATCTTAAGCACAGGGCTCAATACGAACATTTTATACTGTAGGGTGGCTAATTTTTTAATTTGGCGAACAAATTTTTACGCCCCTTTATCAGACATGAAATGTTTGTCATGTATTATCCATCTGTGTTCATTAACTTCAACAGTGATTTCCTCACTCACTTTAAATAAGTTGTCACAGGTTTATATTGCATAGGGGTCCTTTTCTATTTTACCGCAAGCACCTCGACATATCTTTCCTCCCAAACCAAACCTTGCATAATGTACAAAACACTTTTTTCGATGATCAAGGCAGTGTGTCTTCATTGAAACTTAAGTGGGTCGTGTTTCCAAATAGAGCACTCACACTTGAGCCGCAGTACAGCTGCACTATGACTTCCAGAACTGCATAAAACCTTAGCAGTTTGCTTGCATCGCAACGCCATCCATTACCACTAATCAGACGCTTTCTATTTATTTTTTAGCTTTTAACAACAAACCATAAATCTTGAATGATGAACTATTCTAGACAACTGTCCTTTCCTAACTCCCTGTTCAAAGAGGAACTATATGTCCACATATGGACTAAAATGCTGCAAGTCATTTCCTTAACATGATGTTAAGGAAATAATGCTTTATTAGTCAGTTTCATAGATGAAATGTCTTCAACGCGGTAAGAATTTTCAGGGAGAACTTGCAGCTGTAATGAGTGATGTGTGCAACTGGTTAGAGAGCTCTCACCTGCACTTAAATGTGTCGAAGACTGATGCTATGTATTTCTCCAAAAGAGTAAATAAGTCTGACATATTTTTGAGAAAAGGCTTGAAGTAGTTCAAGAATTGAAATACCTAGGTGTGATATTGGACTCACACCTGAGTTTCAAACAGCACACAAAAAAAACTCAACAAAATGAAATTCAACTTGGCCAACTTTAGATATATAAGAAACAATCTTACTTTTGAAGCAGCTAGGCTATGCTTTGATACAATGATCATGTCTCACATGACCCATTGCATAACAAGTTGGGCTTCAGCTTGTAAAACGACTCTAACGTCCCTAGAGTCAACATATAAACAAGCTATAAATGTTTTAGATAGAAAACCTAAGATGTATCATCACTGTCAGATTTTAAAGAAACTTTAAGAGTTGCTACATATGTAAAATAC
>JAOSLM010000034.1:14430400-14443568 GCA_025629765.1 Eleginus gracilis | reverse complement strand
ACACACACACACACACACACACACACACACACACACACACACACACACACACACACACACACACACACACCTCTGGATGCGTGGGTGGATGGGAACGAGTCACATAGCTTTCTGGCAAACAAAATTGAATGCCGGGGCTGGACCTATACAGCAACAAAGCACACGTAACTTCAGATGTACAGCACGACACCCCCTGTAGTTCAGTTCTACAACAACAGAGCATAAATAGCTTAAAATATTTCTCTGGGTCTCCAAGACCCCAAGTTGGAGACCCATTGACATCCATTCTCTTCCCAATGTTAAGCAGCTCCAATAGCTGTATTATTGTTTTGTTCAACATGTAAACCCAGGTTTCTACAATAGAGCCCAAAAATGAACAGATCCACAAGTTTCGACTCTGATCTTCACTCAGAGTTCCAACTGTGTGTAAAAGCAGAATCAAAACTTGATTTGTTCATAAATTGGCACTCTTGGTGAAAACAAACTAATCATGGGAGTTTGTATGCACTTACATGGGATGAACAATACAGACGCCATGATTACGCCACCAAAGACTCATTTAAAAACAAACAAAAATGTAGGCATATTTTGCATACAGCTTAAAAGAATGAGGTGCCCGCACACTTAGATTTTATATATAGACAAGAGATATTGCCAACAATTAACCTGGGATCCTAGCAAACAAGCCAAATCCTTTAAGTTTTGGAAACGAAACTTTAGCTGGTATGATTTGAATTAATGCGTTTAAATTCCAAGCAAATGGCTTATTGAATAGCACAAACGTAGCATGCAATCTCTGCAGGCTTAATGAAATTAATGTGTTCAAACAGGCCTCAAGTCTAACATGTACTACTGGTGCCACACAGTTTTGTTGGCACCCTAAGAAATTTGGCTGGATCCTGTTTGTTTTTTTACAATCATGTCCATTTACCTTGCATCTCTGTAACACATGTTGAACCTTTACTACTCTCCCAAGTCATCCCCCCCCCGATATCACGATACCAGACGCAATCATTGAAACCACGCTTCATCACCCTAAAAAACAAGTTTTATTGGAATAAAGCTTTAAAAAGTGAAACTGTAATATCAAGCAAGTGCTGTGTGGAGGAAGTCGGTGGCTTCGGCTCCACTCTTGGTCCGAGTTTGACTATGTTGCAGCAGATGTTTAATATAATGAGTAGAATGATGCTGCTACGTACGCCAAGGTTTTGGAAGTAAGTCACTGGCAGTAAAGAAAATAAAAAGACCACCTATGCAAAAATTTCTTTTTAATATTTTCAAAGTGAGTGAATCTTTTATAATGAATGTACACAGAGGGATGGTTCCATGACAATGGACATGCCAAAAGAAAAAGTTAGAAAATCCTAGTCTTGAGCCCTGCCGGGACGGCGTCTAAATAAATGTCATCCGAGACCGGTACGTTTTTTAACTGAATAAACCGAACAATAGATACATTGCTCGTCTGGTGTGCCAACCACTTCATATTGAAGCTCTGACATAACCTAGTAGGACTCGGACCAAGAGTGGATCAGAAAGCCACTGCCCTCTCTCATGCAGCACTTGGTCCTGATTTTGTAATTTTTCTTTTTGAAGCGTTAATCCGATGTTCTATGTGTCTTCTTTTTTACTGTCTCAACTGGACCTAGGAACACATTACCTCCCATTTACACAATAAATGCAATAATTTTGGTCACAGCCTTAAGCCCTGTTAAATGCCGAGTGTGTTACTAGCAGGCCTGCAAGATAAATCGCGATCTCGATTCGTGTGGATTTAAGCAAAACCTACACATTTACAGGTGTGTGGCGTTGGTTCAGTAAAAAAGGCCAGCAATTAAAGACAATGTGCTGCCATTTGTACAAAATAAATTATTTAGTTTTTAATACTGCACTATAATCAGTAATTTCTTTTTTGGCATGGTTCATATGTACAATAAAAATTACATTTCGTGAAAAGAAAATCGTGGTAGAGAATCGTGATATCAATTCTAAGCAAAAAATAAAATCGTAATTCATATCCCCGAATCGTGCAGGTCTAGTTACTAGCATTAAAGCACATGTAGCTTGAGCTGTGGCTCCATCGTTACTAGCTTGCATGTTTAGAAACTTGTAACATGGTAGCAATGCAAGCATAGCCATCATGAAAGCAAAGAACAACTAGTTACACTGCTTTCAAGGTCTGCCTGCTTTTTTAAACATTGGGTATCAAGGGAGGGTTCTTAGTAGGAATGAATGGAAAATACCTGACTAAAGTGTTTGGCTTGAACACTTCCCATCAAGACTCACCATGCAAAACCTCATGAACTCTTTCCCCTCTTAAACAAACGAGGAAACAAAGAAGTACTACACAAAATATATCAGAAGAAGAGTAAGAGTGAGAGAAAGAGATAAATGGGGAGAAGGGAGAGAGAAAGTGAAGACAAAGATGAAGGAAGGGAAAGGAGGGGAGAAGGGATAGAGAGAGAGACATGCATATAGACAGAGGGGGAGAGCGAGAGGAGAGTCTAAAAGACCAGCTTGAATCTGGCTGATGCAATCGAATGGAACATTGTATTATGGAGGTTTGTGGTGCAGGGCGGTTACTCTAGTAATGGAGACACTAACGGAGATAATGCAGGGGTGTTGGTGGAGGTGACGTGGTAAACGATGGTGGTGTAGCCTGAGTCTTTTCCGGAGGACATTATAGCGTTAGGGCTCCGGATATGGAAGAAATTATTCAGACGTACAATTGTATTGTATATTTAAAGTACATTTGTAGAACATACAATTACATATACTTACAAATGGAACAAATTCCAAGACATGTATACAAAAATGTCATATGTGCTCATTTTAAAAAGGTAATACTAGATATTATAACCAATTCCTTGTCAAGATCACAGAATAGGATAGAATGTGTATAATATTTAACAAGTCTAAGAGCAGTTAAAAGAGATGACAAAAGTGGAAATCAGGAAACAACAGGCAGCAAAGCTTAAAACGTTAGCAGCATTACATTATTGCGCTCAGCAAATTGGCAAGAGAGAAAAAACTAAAAAGAAAAGGGAAAAATACACAATGAAAACAAATAATTGGTCTGCTATTCTGGTAGAAAGATGCATCAACCAAAGTAGAGGAAATGGTTGGGGGGAGCAAGAGAACCACAAAAACAGATATAAAATTGAATGATATCAATAGCAAATGAGGGGATCTTTGAAGGAAGAAGAATGTTGTTGAACAGGGGTTAGGAGGAGAGGGAGAAGAGATGGATGAAAGGGAGGGGAGAAGAAGGATAAGGGAACAGTCATTTGTGAGCTAGCCTTCAGATTGGAGCTGTGAGCTTCTGGCTACCATTGGTGGGTAAGTGTGCTTGGTTCTCCCCCACTACACTGCTAAATATAACCTCAACAACTGGAGCAAATTTTGAATAATGAAGCATGGCAGCTTCTGGAACACAACCAACTGCAAGAAGGGTAAATATAGAAGTGTCTCAAAAACACCACTACCAAGTACAAGTTTCCAGAAAGACTTAAAGCTAAACTACAGCTTAAACTACCACTAGTCATTAGCAGTGATGTTACAACATAATCTAGCCTTCTTTACAGCTGTGTTCATCGTTTTACTTGTCTCCTTGGTGGATTGGATAACAGAATGCATGAGATCGAGAGGAGGTAAGCCCTAATGAGGACTGCAGGAAAGAACACACCTGCACTTCCTTGTATGGACAGCCTGCGTCAAACAGTGAGACCAGAGTTGAATTATGTGAATGAACACAAGACAACACTCTTTGCACCCTAGAGCTTTAGGCAAAGACCCGTCCTTCTCGTTCTCATTCAGGCTTTTTATCCATCACAGAACTCCATCCTAGAGGTCACAACACATAACTACAGAGCTCCATCAGAGAGCTAATCATCATTATAATAACTATAAGACAGATTTCCACGGTCACTCTGGAGGAGCTGCAGAAAGCCACAGTTCAGGTGGGAGAATCTGTCCACAGGACAACTATAAGTAGGGTTGGGTATCGTTTGGGTTTTATCCGATACCGGTGCCTTCTCTGTACTTTTTAAACGGTTCTGGTGCTAAAACGGTTCTCGAACCGGTACTTACAAAAAACGAAACTGCACACACTTGCATACATGCACACCTTGTTATGAATTTCACATTAAACAGAAAGTCTGCAGACACTGAGTTGAAGTTTAGGACATAGCACACGTTGTCACACGCGCTGTTGAATGTCAAAGGTGTTTGCTAGCCTACTTCAGGTGTTGACACTAAGGTTTCAAAAGCACTTGCCCATCGGGAAATGTGAACGGGCCTCTTTCTGCCAGGCACCTGGCCTGGTTTTGGGGGGCTCAGAAAACTCATCCTAGATCAGACTTAAGCTGAATGTTAGCTTCCACACATGTCATGTTTAAAAAATAACAAACTTCTCTTTGTTTACTTATTTACCGAACAGTCGCATCGTGCCATGAAGTGATTTCAGTCCAACGTTGCAACCTATCAAAGCAATCGCCCAGTTATATGTAGACCTGCATGATTTTATGCAAATGTACTTAACTAAATGTCCAAGGTAGTAGCAAAGATATGTATTTTTTAACTTTCACTTTACTTGTAGGTCTAACTGAATAATCACAATCGTGTTTCTAGTAGTGTTGTCAGCCACGATATTGGATTTTTTAACTTCGATACTATACCTGGAAAAATATCGATATTCTATACCATTTTCGACATCAGGGGAAAACAGTTTTAGTTTCAGAAAATAACGTACCCAAACTAAATCCATATCTCCACAACTGCAAATTGCCTTCAATCAGAACACATGTTATTCAGCGCAATCTAGTGGCCATATGTGTATTTGCGAGTGTTTGGCTGGGTGTCATTCGATTATATTTGCCCTGAACTTTAAATAGTGGGGTCAATTGTCAAAGTTTTCCCTGTGGTATCGAAAATGGTAAAGATTATCTGGCGCAAACTATTGTCAAGTATGGCAACAAAAAATAATGAATATGTTCTCTGGCAGCACGGTCGATACTTTTGTTTTAATCTGTAATCTTTATTGCTGAAACATGTATTTCTATGTCAATAATATCAATACACTCCATCACTGCCTACGGCATCTTCCAAACATCCAGCCCGAGCAGCCACGTATACACCCAGTGTATACGTGTATACATGTGTATTTAATAATGTATATAATAATACTTGTACGAATCTAAGGCAGCAGAGGTAACAGCAGATCTCAAAGAGCATCAGAGAGTGCAGTTTGCGCACCAAATCCTGTGCGATCCTGTACGGTACGATTTTTTGGATGGAAGATGCAAGATGGAGAGAGAGATACATTGTGTTTTATCAATGTCAATTAATGTTTTCCAGGCTAATAAAGCCTAGAACGACATGAGCAACGGGAATCCAGCTAGCTGACTTTGTGATCCCCTCCTCATCCGTGGGCTCCTTCTGCTATGGTCATCTTGCTTCCCCAAACGATACAATCGAGACAACTAGAGCCCACAGTCTCTCCCACCCCAACCCCCTGACCCCTCTCCTCCTCCCCTGAGTCCATTCAGAGGTCTAGGGGGGTGATGAGGGGTCAAGGGGTATTGTTACAATGTAGCAACCGATAAACACCCTATACTGAACACCCAGCTGCCTGCTCTTTTCATCAGTAATACTCTTCAAACCATTATGCATTATTTATCTTTAGTACCTGATGGAAGTATGTTTTCTTTCCCTATGAGAGTTTTGTACTTTGTTAATTCATAATTCATCACAAATTTATCTATATATATAATAATAAAAAACAATATTTTTTATACATTGGTAGTCAAGGCGGGGCCCTATTGTTGTTAAGGCAATATTGTTGTTAACCAATATTGTTGTGCTGGGGGAAAACACTGGATTACGACAGCAACAATGAGCAGCTTAGAGGACCCACTTGCTGCGGAAGCACGGCAAAATTGTGGAGATGAACCAGCCGGACCACACCAGTGTGCTAGAAGAAGGTGATCACACTATTTTATGTTCATATGTCTCATATCAAAGCATAACATGCTGAAAGATGCATGTACATGTCGGCAAATAAATAGTTTGTTACCAATTAGAAAGTATTGATCATGCCACAAACTTTTGAAAGGTATTTGTGTAGATTACAGGGCATAATCACTGCAGCAAAATACACATTCACACACACACAAGAATTTATATGAAAGCAGGATTACAAGGCAGAGCACATAAACAGGGAGGGTGCGTTGTTTGAACAGATTAGGCTTGGCTATAAAGAAGCGGAAGAGATGGTCATGTACCACTACATCCCTGACCTATCAGGCCCCTTAAGTTTGGAACCAAGTATCAAAGTCCAAATCAAACTTGCAGAGAGATGCACGTCTATGTACATCCGTGTGTGCATGTTGACATTATAATTAGTGAGTATCTCTGTGTGTGCATGCGGGTATGAAGAGAGGAAGGGGTTACTTACAGTGTCAGAGAACAAGGTCAGCCCATCCCTGGAGAGGTGTTGGCTTACTAGCAGAGCACAGCTACTTGAAACCAAGGTCACTGCTTTATGGCTAGGGAAAGGCCGGCTACAGGACACCCACACAAAGTAGCAAGGGATTGGTGGGGGGAATATATACATCTTTCTTTCTTTGTTCGGCTGGACGAGATGAGAACACACACACACACACACTGTATGTGTGTCTCTTGTGGTCGTGTGTTCGTCTGTGCTCATGTGTGCGTCTGTGTGTCTCCTGTGCTCATATGCGTGTCTCCTGTACGCATCTGTGCTCGTGTGAGTGGGCGTGTCTCGCGTGGGCTTGCAAGCGCGTCTTGAGCGTTTCTTTCGCTTATACCCCTTGATACTCCCATTAAGGGCAAAAAAATCCCGAAAACCGACACCGGTCTGACATAAACAAATCAGAATAGCAGCCATTATTGGGTCATTATGGCTGGAAACTGGAGAGCAGAGAGACCATGTGCATGCACCCTGCACTCTCCTCACTCCTTTCAAAGTCCACTAACCAGCATCCATCAGCTCCTTCGGAAGACCACTACACAATAAGAGCGCTCTTGGAAATTCAACACGATCAATTCATTACAAAGACTAGGGTAGGGGTGTACGGTATAAACGGTATAGAAAGTACACCGGTGTGAATTTGTACTACGGTATGGATTTTGACGTTACCGTGAGACCGGTGTGACCGGTAGACAGTGTTGTGTGTAACACGTTACAAAGTAAGTAACGTGATAATACAGTAACGTAACTACTTTTTCATGTAAAAAGTAAAGACGAAACATAGTTCCTTTTACAATTCTGCGCAACATTACAGGTGATACTGCGTTCTCAGGCAGTATGCTATTGCGCAAGCACGCAGGCGTCCACACCGTACAAGACAGACGCTGGTAGCGTGAAGCTGTCTCTGCATCTCAGACATCGCAAGCAGGCATTTTCCAAAGCCAGCCCTTACGACAAAAAAAAGCCAGCAGTGGAACGAGACAACAAACAGCGTCACTGTTCACCTGTGTAAGGACATGGTTCCCTTTCAAAATGTCGATAGAAAGGGCTTCAATTGTCAAAACACTCAATCCCAGGTACGCGTTACCTGCCTGCACACACTTCAGCCAAATTGAGATGCCAAAACTATACGCCAAGGTCTGCCAGCAAGTGGAGAAATAAAACCATACTATTAAACATAAGTGTTTAAGCGATGGAAGTAACTTGAGAAAGATTTTTATTTTATGTTTATGCAGTTTTGCTGCCTAACCAGTATTTTACCCCTTCAGAAGCATTTATATCGAAATTATAAGATATAATTAGCATACAGTGATACAATACCCTTACCGTCTATGTCTCAAATCATAAGGGGTGTAACGATCCATTGATAGATTGGCGAACGATCCAACTGCATCGATGCAACGCCCAAACATCGATGCATCGTTGTATTATATGCTTTTATTTTGACAATCTCCTTATTGTGCGCAATCTCAGCGCAACTGTGCCAAGCTGCTCACATATCCGTTCACCAGTTAAACGAGGCAAGCAGCAACAGCGAACGCATGTGTGAGCATGAGGATGTCTAGTTTTGGTTAGTGTTGCAGATTTCCTGTTTTCCCAGCCTAACCTGATTAAAAGTAGCCCAATTGGGCGGAACAATTTTATTAAAGTTTATTAATGTTTATTACTTGTATTAACAATTTAATGTTTTTGTTTTAAATATCCGGAAGAGCAAAGAAATAAAATGATGAAATTATAATTAAGTTGTTTTTTGTGAGTTGATGTTAATGTAAGAGGTTGTGTTAAATGGGCAAATGATATCATCTCATATTGATCGCATGCCCCCGAATCGAAATCGTATCGCAGCAGACTTTTGATATCAGCAAATATCGTATTGTTGTCCAATGAATCTATTTAATATCGTATTGTGATGAACCCAGAGATTTACGCCCTACAAATCATACCGTGATATACATTTGAGTCTATACCGTACAGCCCTACTCTGGGGCCAGTGCAAAGTAGTGCAACTCGCTGGATCTGCCATTGTGTCTTCAGTCTCAACAGTAAAGCTGCTACGCTTTGTCTGAGCTACGAATTATTTAAAGGTTACAATCATACCACCAGGTGTGATTAGCCATTACAAGACGTTTTGAAAGCAGTCTGCCTCTAACATCACAAGTCGTAGATGTAGATGTTTGCTGAATAGATCAGTCTACCGGCCTTCTCAGTGGACTGTAGCAAACGTTGTTCATCTCTCCGTCATACATCTAGCTGGACACGCCCACTTGTGATGTCAGAAGAGTCCGATTTTCAAAAACGGCATGTAATGGCTAATCACAATCATACCTGTTGGTATAATATGTCACCTTTAATACCTGTGTGAGAGGGTTGGGCTTCCCTGACACACATAGTATATCGCTACGGTGTGTGCCGCATTTCATTCTCTCATTATAACTCTCATACTCAAAGGTACTAAAAAAGTATCACAAAGTTGCCATGGGCCATAACATGCCACCCTCTTACCTATAGCCATCAGCCTAAAACACAATTCCCGCTGAAACAGTGGCTCTTTAAACTGTAATGGTATTATTCTGTATTCATATAGGTACTTGTTATCGGCGAGTACCCAAATGTAAGTACATGGGCTAAGAAAAAGCGGAATCGGTGTATCCCTTACATTATTTATATCTTTACACCAGACCCATATGCATTTATATCCATGTGAAATGCACTCTGGTACCTGAGTCTTTTTGGTAAGCCAATTGACAGACTGAAAGCCATGCCTAGCATGGCTTTCAGTCGGAAGGTAGACATATTCAAAGCACATGGGAGGAAAGAGGGGAAACAGGTCTTATCTCAGCCTCCCAAGCTTAGACCAGTGCCTCGCAGCTCTAAAATTAGACACCAGTTCTATACACAGAGCAACGCCCCTCTGATGTGAACTTGGCTGGCTGCTGACATGCCATAGACGGAGCAGAGAGCTGGAGCCGGCCAGGTCCCTTTCAGGTAAACAAGCCAGACACACAGGCCAGGACTATTAGCCGCCACAATCAGCACTACCATGGACTGCTAGTGTGCTGCCATTACCAACCATCTGCCACTGCACAAGATATAAACAAATACATAGGTTTTTCCAAAATGTTCATGGCATAACGCAATATAACAAGAATGGATAGTCTGATTTACAAATGGAAAATAGCAGCCTTTGGTGACGCAATAAACTGCTAAATAATTTGCAATAAAACTGTTGCAATATGCACTTTTAAATGTAAACATTTATTTGTAAGCATATCCATATTTAAACATATGCACAAAGCAGTTATTGTAGGCACTGATGAAGCTAGAAAAAACTGCTTGGCAGAGGAAAATCAGAATCAGTGCCAGTTTACAGCAATTAAATGCATGAGTTATAACGAGTTAGGCACAGATAGTGTTGTAGGACTGGATTCAGACACCAACGAGTAGTGAGTACATATTTTCGTGCACAGACGTGTCTGAAAGTGCAATCAAGGTTGAACCCAATCAAGGTTGAACCCCTTTCAAACAGTAGGCAGCCTCTCTGAACTGTGACAGACTCAACCTCTAACCCCTCCTGCCTAATAAAGGCTTTATAATGGTAGAGAGATTCAGAGACACTGAAACAGAGAGAGGAGAAGGAGTCAGATGCAAAGGTTGAGGGGATGGACTTAACCACAAGATAAGGAGGGAGAAAAAAAATAGAGAAAGAATTAAGATCAAGAGAAACAGAATTAGATGGGGCTAACATTGAAACAGAAAGCAAGAGTTAGCCAGTAGAATGAAGCCCAGAAATATCATATCTTCCCGTTTGTGGTCGAAGGAACAATTTGTCAGTCCAATTAGCTGTTAGCTAAGAAAGCCCCTTTCCTTTTTTCCCCATTGACAGCCACTGCTGAAACAGCGATTAAACACAGTTACGGTTCCCAGAGTAGACAAGCGGGTATGTTTTTATGTAACAAAAACATGCTCCGCTGCTTAAGCTTTTGCATACGTTTTCAATTTGTGGAAGCTACAAGGATATTCACAGCAGCCCTATTTTTGAAGACCCCATGTTTGAATTTCACCACCACATCACCATATCTGTCCACATTGGACAGATATGTTTCAGTCCAAAAATAAATAAATAAACGTTTCACCTTTTGACATGGCCGAATCTGTAAAAGTTATAGTAGTACCATCTGCTAAAAACACACAACATCCTATTGGAGAACATTCTTGTTCTCTGCTCTGACAAGCAACTCTTCCTTATGTAGTGTAACATGACACATCTCTTACCTCAGTCTAACCAACCTGTGTGTAAGAGCACGAGTGTATGCATGTTGGGGTATTGCACTTAGTAGGGAGTATTAAAAAACAAAACAAGCCACGCACCTATGGGGAAAAATAAAAGAAAGACATTGAACAATCACCCGCCAGATGAGCCACCCACACACAGAGAGAGAAAGTGCACAGAACCCTCATAGTTCCTCCCCCAACACATGGAAGACCTCACATTCCAGGTCTGGAGATGTAAGCCGGGCCAGCGGTGGCCAGCTAAGAGGAGCCTGTCTCGCCTCCACAGAGGCTCGACTGTTCCCTCAAACAGACTCCCTCTATCTTCTGCAAGGACTGCGCCTGTCGGGGAAGGAGGGGAGGGACGGAGGGGAGGAAGTGGAAAGGTTGGGCAAATAAAGAAGCCTATAGTGGAGTAGTCTCTCCGGCTAGGTGCAGGAGGAGCCTGATAGCTGGGAGTTATGTAATACGACGGTCAGGCCTCGCGTGCACAGAAGGACTACTGCCACACAAACTAATAATACCAGAGATAGAGGAAGAGAGCAAGAGAGAAAATGGAGAATGAGGATGGAAGTGAGGCGAGATAAAGATTGAGAAAAAGAGGGACAGAAGAGGGTTGTGAGGAGAGGGCAGAGCCTTTAATCAACAACACACACACACACACACACACACACACACACACACACACACACACGATACAGAGACCATTAAAGAATACACACACTAATGGACACAAACACGCAAGAAGAGATAACGAGGGAGAGTGCTAGCTTGTAGGTCACCCCAGTCTGTGTCTGGTAACCAAGGGGTGAAGTGGACGAGTTAGAACGCTTAAAATACGATTGTGATTTACTTGGCTGCTGCCAGGAAGACATATGACTGGCATCACATTAGTCGGGGAGGGAGGGCAGGGTGGGAGGGTGTGAGGGCAGGGCCTACTAGTGTCCAGAGGTGTATGAGGCTTTGTGATCAGTTTTCCTGCTTCCTACTGACTGTAAGCAGATCGCCCACGCACACAAACAAGCAGACACAACTTGGTTGGGGGTAGGGGGATGGAGGGGTTAGGCCAGTGATGATTCCGAAACGACAGTCGAGGCACCAGCTCCCATGAAAACAGCACATTAATCTCACATTATTATATTATTAGCCACTATGCTATAATAACAGCAACTCCCGGAGCTGGTTGCTCAAATCCGGGAGGAGTTGAGCAACCAGCTCCGGGAGTTAGGAACAGCAACAATCCCTTTCTTCTCCATGTCGGTTCAATCTGGACTTCAGGGAGTCAAAGCCATAGTTCCTTTCCCCCAATTCCTTCTCAACCATGGCCGAGTTAACCCCCACTATGAGTCTTTACTTATTATTGTGGAAGTACAAGAGACGTTGGAGAATCACGGCCAAAAGCTTTGTGCACCTCTGGATGATATTAGGATTCTTAAAGACTGCGTTGGGTTCTCCGTCGTCTCTGGTATGTCGTGGTTCAATCTGGACTTCAGATTGATGTTGAAGTGGAGACGTCGGAGAACCCGACAGTCGTTTAAGATTCATAATATCATCCGCAGCCGCACACAGCTTTTGGCAGTGATATTATATAGATATCTATATATTATATTATATTATATTATTTCGTATTATATTATATTATTTCGATAAAGAGCTCGGGGAGTCCGCAAACGGAAACAATCACTTTCTCCTCCATGCTGCGGTTTACTCTGGACTGCAGGGAGTGAATGCTGATTGGCAGTGCTTTCTGAACATATTGAACACACTTTTAAAGATACAGCGATAATACCAGTGTTTCCCCCAGCACTGTATGGCTAAGGCGGCCGCCTTAACAACAATAGGGCACCGCCTTGACTACCGATGTATTTAATTTATTTTTACAATTATGCAATAAAGTACAAAACTCTCGTAGGGAAAGAAAACATACTTCCATCAAGTACAAAAAATAAAGATAAATACATAATTAGGTGGTTGTATACATTACTGCGAACTGAAACCCTCACTGAAGACCGTAGGGCCACGGAGCAAACCCTCTCCCAGATTGATTCGTATGTATGTTTACCATCTCATTCAACTCAACAAAGTCATGAGTCAGTGCTCTCCATCACCACGTACAAGCGACTAATTATATTAACGCCGCCGAGAGGCAGCGTCCTTTTGTACCTATAATTTACTTTGCAAGAAAAAAGGATTATAGGTAGAATCCCCTCTAGTGGACAGAACGTTAAATAGTTAGTCTGGTCTTTCCTCACAATCCGCTAGCTGCCACCCCATAAGCACACCGTCAAAAAAACACATCTCTGTAGGCAGCCCATGCTCCGAGTTCGTACACAATAACAAATGGTACTACCAACCACTCAAAACCAAAATAAATAGTATTCCAACCAATCACCGACAAGGGGTGGGTGTTGT
>JAOSLM010000034.1:14158576-14171213 GCA_025629765.1 Eleginus gracilis | reverse complement strand
TCTCTCTCTCTCTCTCTCCAGAGGAAGCAGTGAATGAGGTGAAGCGGCAGGCAGTGTCTGAGCTCCAGAAGGCGGTATCGGACGCAGAGAGAAAGGCCCATGAGATGATCACGGCGGAGCGGTCTAAGATGGAGCGAGCCCTTGCAGAGGCAAAGAGACAAGCCTCCGAGGACGCTCTGACCGTCATCAACCAGCAGGAGGACTCCAGTGAAGTGAGCACCACACACAGACATACATACATACAAAATCACACACACAAAAACCCAAAGATACACAGACAAAGACACGCATATATTCTCAAATGTCATATTCAATCACAAATACATCATACAAACAACCATTCCAAAAACCACATTTGCACAAACATACAACAACGCCGGTAGCAACACCAAACTCCTCTCCCCTGATTTGGTTTTTTTTCAGGGGCAGCATTCTGGCAGCAGGGAGCCATGTCTTTACCAAAGCCCTGCCTCTTTCTCCCCACTGTCCCTCCAGAGCTGCTGGAACTGCGGGCGCAAGGCCAGCGAGACGTGCAGCGGTTGTAACACCGCTCGCTACTGCGGCTCCTTCTGCCAGCACAAGGACTGGGAGAAGCACCACCACGTGTGTGGTAAGGGCCTCCAGGGCCTCCCGGGGAGCAGTGCTGTCCCACTGGGCACCCCCTCCTCCTCCGCCACCTCAGCCAACCCTGGAGTGCCCCCCTCCCACGGTGAGACTGCCCCCCAGGGCACCCTCTCTCTGGTGGGTCAGGGCGCCTTGTCGTCTGTCTCCCTCAGTCCCAAAGAGAGCAGCTCCAGCAGCGCCTCACGGTCCACAACCCCCGCGACCCCTGCACTGCTCGACGCCGCCTCACGCTGACAGCAAGCTACTCGCCTCCCTCCCCCTTACCTCCCCGGACCTTGACCACCATCCCTGCTTACCCCCACATCGTGTGCCCCTCTAGAAATGGCTGCTACAGTGCCCACACTCCATAGAAAACCAAACAGAGGAACCCATAGCCCCCTCTTCCCCTCTCAATTCACTATTAATCCCTCCCCGTGCCTCCGACTCCTTCCTCCCCTTTCTCTTGGAGAGAGCTCTGTTGAGAACATTTGTCTGGTCCAAGATTCGTCCTCCATCTCTATCTCCAGCTTCAAGGCATTATGAGTCCTCACATACACGCTGACACCTACAGCTCTCACCACAGACTGCTCTCTCTCTCACCTCGTCTTATTTGCAGATGATATGAGTCTTTATGTAAAATATCATGAAGGTAATAGTGAGACCATAGCCTGGCGCAGGGAACACTCTTCCTCACAGTTCAGCCAACATCAAGAAGCACTTGGACAGAACAGCCCTTTAATTCAGCACCAGAGAATGTGTGTCAGAGAGGCCCCCAAACCAACATGTGCACTAGCTATTTATTCCCCTCTTAGTGTTGGCACTTCCTGTATGGCATCTGTAAGGAGATAAGTAAGAGACAGTCTTTAAAATGATTTTAGGTTCATCAGAGACTCGACTAAATATCGATCTGAAATGTCTTTCTTTGGCTTTAAGGGATACCTGTGAAGAAAACTCCAAATATTCTGAAGGAAAACTAGTAGCGATATTGCCGATGATAATAATGATAATAAATTATTTTTAAGCTATCAACTACCTTGCTAGTGAGCCAAGAATCGACACCAGACCTCTCCACACCACGGTGAACCCAAATTATTTCAAATATAATGAAAAAAAAAGAAAGAATAATAATAATGATCCAAACTTTGTATTACACTGCCAAAGTGAAAAATAAGGACATAGGAGGAGCACTCATCTTTAAAACCAAACGTCAACCGCACGTCCTCTGCTGACCGGCCAGCATAGGAGAGCCAGTACTGGAGTCCTGTAATCAGAGACGCACTGTGTCTGACCTACGTAGACAGTACGGCAGTGCTGGAGAACACGAGAACATTGGCGTGAAGATGGCTGCAGGCTGGCCAGCTGTAGTGTTTGTGATGTTGATTTTTTTTTTCAAACACAATCCAAATGAAAAGATAGTAATGAAAAGGCTGCTCTGTCGAAGTAACAAGGCAGAGAACAAGGAGCTGCCCAAAAACCTAAAAACAAACTTTTTGTCAAAGGAAGCGTTGCAAAGAGTGGAAGATGAAAAATTGGAACCTCTTGTTTATAAGTTGACTGACATTTTCTTTTATATAATGCTACGCTGAAAAAGGAGATCTTTCATTCTCTCCCACTTTTACCAAAGCATGTAAAAGTAAGCGACTGACTTGGTTCTACTCTATAGTCCTCCTACCTCCCGTGTCGTCCCCAGTCATACAACCCCGACCCCTTACCCCAGCTTTGGGCCGCGTCTCTGAGCAGTTGGGTGGAAAGGGATCAAACCTTTGTGTAGATATTCTCCCTCACTTTTCTCATTAAATTTTTTGCTCAATGTCTTGTGTCGCTGACGTTCACCAGTGCTGCCGTCTTTTGACTCCAGAGAGACAATTCATTTTGTTCACGTTCTTTTATTTTTCTTATCAGTTATTTTATTTGTTTGGTTCGGGCTCAGCTGTGAAAGCAGATCAAGAAGACTCTTTCATGAAAGGAAAGCCTCACGTACTTATTGTTTGATTTGTTGTATCTATATTAATGAGATGAAATGAGACTTGTAGAATATTTTGTATTGCTCGCATTGTAAGAGGATGAGAGGACAGAGGTGCAATATGAAACTAATTCAGCTACTGAATGGTACCTCAGCAACTGCCCATAGGGTATCATATAATATAGATACATATAAATATATTTAAAGCAACATCAGTTACTTCATGTGAATGTACATAGTATTTAAAGAGGTCCAAAAAATGTGTTTGCCAAATATCAGAAACCTTTAATGATTTTCTCACATTTCAGTTTTTATTTCCTTTTCAAATTCAGCATTTTTCTTTTGTGTAAGCATTTTCCCATTTATTTTTTCTTAGAAATTGTAAGGTTATAGGAAAGTGTAAAAGTTGCTCCCTGGGAAATATTAAATGAATGACGTTGCCCTATATAGTCTAAACGAGATACAGTAGATGACAGATTACATGACAATAGCTTGATTGAATAACAACCTCGAAAAATGGCATTATCCACACTATAATACCACAAAAAAATTGTGCAACGCCCGGCTCAAACAAACACAATGTTGACACATTCACTTTGAATTGGACATGATATCACATTGGGCAAAGGATTGTGGGAAGGCTTGAAGCGAAATCAGGTGGCGGAACTAAAGTTGAACTTCAGTTAACTTTATGCAAATTAGTGTGTAGTGTGGAGTGCATCTGGCCATATGATTTGACAATCTAAATTCTGTGAGTACTGGCGATCATACGGACTTGTGGGGAATTTCATTTTCTAATTGAATGCCCATCCATTGACAAAATTGTAAGCTCAACTAGAAAAGTGCAAACTAGAGAGGGTGCGAGGCGATGACACGCAATGCCTCCCGTCTGTTCAGGCCTGGCTATTTTGCGCGAGAACCTGGTAAGGGGTTCCATTCTGACAAAACTCACCACAACAGTCCAATCAATCAACCAACCATACTAGTAAGAAATTACTCAACATACAATGTGTGGTTTGAGGTTAAAGCTTGAGTCATGATATCCCTTTATGTGACTGTACTCTCGCCTTAATTTTCACCAACATTCACATCCAGTTACAAGGAAGGATCCTCATATAGGTGTACTGTGTGTGTCTTTGTGTTTGGTTTGTTTTGACCATTAGCCATCATTTGTCACTTTGTTTGTGTCCCTTTGGGTTTGATGAAACCACTACTCTGAGAAGCCGCTCCTCCATAGTCCCATACCACTAGCTACCTCCTGTGGCCAGACAGCAGGCCCAGCGCGGGTCTCCCTGGGTTGGATGTCTGAAGCTGGGCTGGACGCACAGATGGGTGTACACACGCTAAAACTGGGGACAAGCAAAACCCTGATTAATCGTAACAGTGTTTTCCGAAGCGTTTGAAAGGAATTGTCATTAGTTATCAAATGTCACAATCTCTGCTTTTTTTTATTAGCGACCCACAAAACAGGTTTTGGTCTTGGAATCCACTCTCGATATAGCATATACTCCGTATATATTTTTGTGTTTGTATGCGCATCACCCATCAACCAAATGTCCACAATAACATTTACAGTCCAAAACCAATACAAGCACAGACCAAAGTACCACTGCATTGCTATTGACCGCTCAATTTTGATGTGATGTGAATTGTCAGACCAGAAATAACGAGGATAGATGTTTATGTCTATGCCAAATAACCAAAGTGTCTGGAATACACACTCACACTCAGAGCTCATGGGGGAAGAACATTCCGGGGTAGAAGTCCAGTTTTTGAGTAAGCAAGGCAATCAAACTGCTTGTGTTGTCGATACTGGAGGAAGTATTCAAACTAAAACTAAAGGGAAAAACGAAGAGTACCATCTCTCTTTGTTTAGCTCCCAGTGTGGGGTGTTCTTACATGACGAGGCTTTGCAGAGAAATAGTGAATGCATTTTTAGTGTGATTTTGTGTGAATGACGTTTTGTTTTTATCTTTTCTCTGTCTATGTACAAGACTACTTGAAAACGCTAGAGCTTTAATGAAACATCCTGTAAACAGTTGAACAGCAGATGCGTGTAAATGATAGCCAAACAAAAAGAGGTGGTAGCGACCTACAGAGTGCGCCTACAGCCTGAAACCATGACAATTCCTTTCAGTATCCCATCGCTCGTGTACACATCCCTGTCTTAGGAGACTGCCCACACGTCAACCAAACCATGCCAAAATGAATGACCACTTACAAATGACCAAAATTCAACCAAAAGCTAAAATACCTTCTTCCTCTCCTTATTATTTTCTTTGTTTATCCATGGCTTCCGTGTGATGGTTAAGCATTCAGACACATACATTGAGGTCAGACGGCAAACACAGTAGAAAGTGCATCTATCAGTCTTTATATCGTTCAGTATCTGTCCCTGCCCTCAGGTTTAATCCTGTTTGTCCACCTGATTACCACGCCAACCAGATTTGTGCTGCGCTAAACTATGTCATGTTGTATTTCGTTCTCCCTCATTTTGTGAAAATACTTCAGATGGTGAGCATATAATGACGGCTCTGTTTTGAAATCCATCCGAAGGGGTCTCAAATCATTATTTATTTGTTCAATATAGATTTTTGTAATATACAGTACATAAGGGCAAAACGCATGTGTGACATACTGACTGATTTCCCGAACTTATGTATACATAATGAACTCTGAGCGCTTCTAAGGTGCAGTGGCGCCATGTCTCCTGTAAAGTAAGGATCCCATGCTGTATGGATCTCAATATGGTGTCAGGAAAGCACCTGAAGGACAGCGCTTCCCAAAAGCCATGGCTCCGGGCAGCCCTGTTTCTACCTTCACACCACGTTAATAGGAAACTCCTGGTTTTCTGAGTGTAGGAAGCATTATAAACTGTATTGTGCAATACATTATTACAGAAAAAATGAATAATGTTTCATTAGGAAAGTTTGGCGCTTCAACGATTTTTGTTCTCTTTGAGGGTCCTGTTACTATTTTTAGATCAAGTGAACTGTGCCAGATAATTAAAATCTGATTTTTATTATTTATTTCTTGCATGCTTTCCTCCCTGTGGCTCGTAGCGCTCTTTAACTGTTGGCTCCGTTGGATGTGTGAAGCTGTAAAACATTCAGGTTTATGTCTGTGATGAACAATGTAACTGTGTAATTAAAATATAAAATCAAATATTAACCATGCCCTTGTCTGGTCATTTTATGTAGGCCTATATGCAACAGCCTAATGGAAATATTGAAAACATAAAATAACCCAAACTGAACTTGTATTTGATAATCAAGGCTAAAAGTGTAATATCTAATAGCCTTACAACTCTGTGTTCAAAATCGATATCTAGGCTACATCACAACCTTCCACACATCAGTTCGGCGGGATATCTAGGCCTACATAGACGAATGATCGATGCAAAGCAATTATTATAATATTGTACCGTTAAACTTGGCATATGTATGACATTGTCTTCCTTTAGCCTAATGTGAAGGTTATCATTTAAAGCAAGTTATCATAAATTATATGCCCTTTTTAACTGTCGTGAAGAAGTCACCTAAACATCACCACCGGGTATAAATCGACCAATCAGCAGTAAGCTACCATTGGATGCGCACAGGTGATTCTAATCAGCAGCACCCTGCAGTTATTAATCAGTTTAGTATACTTCCTCATCGTCCATTATTTTTCTCGAGCTCTTTGTTTATAAGTTCTCGCAAGAAGATCAGAGGGCTGGCTTGCTGCAGTATGTGACAAGCGTACAAGTGTTTTGCAAAAAAAAAAAAAAAACTTTTATTTTTGTGTGGAGAGGATTGCGCAAGAAGCGGTGTTGCAGAGAGGTTGTTTGGACAGGTATCATGTTGGAACTGTGATAATGATGATGGAAAACAACGACACGTTCGATTACCTGGATGGCGGGGGATATTTTAACGAGGACCCGGTAGGTCTATTATTCAACGGGATTTTCGAGGGTGGTGTCACATTTGTCATTACATCTGTATGCCGAGTTAAACTAGCATTGTTTAAAAAAAAATTATGCATTTTAAGAAGGCGTTTCTTTTTTTTTGTGCTGCACGTTGCGACGAGGACAAAAAGTATTCTGTTAAAGGGCACAATAAGCGCCTGCGCACTGCATCCTGGATGTGGGCTTTTTTGTCCAGCTGTAGCATTCCGCATTTCCACACTGGAAACATGGGGAAGCGCGTGTCGTTATGACTCAATATTTCTCGTCAGGCATAATACGCAGATACTAAGTAGTATTGGGACACACTGCCTCATCAATGACGGGTTGAGACGGATTCGGTTATTGCATTGAAATCGCTTTAGTTTATGTCTAAGATTGCGTTACCGTGTCTGTCAGGAGCTGGCAGCCATCAAGGCCCGGGTGCTGGAGCTGGAGATGGAAGAAGAGGCTGAGAGGATGAGAGAGGAGGAGCACTGCGAGTCCGCAGAGATGCAGCTGCTTTCCGGCAGCCCACAGCCCGGTAAGACGGCAGGGAAAGGGTGTCACACATAACAACTTTAATAGTTGCATGCGTTCATGAGTCTTTTCAAAGAATCGTTAACTGTTCCGTATGCATAGACATCGATAGTTTTATGCAACCGTTTTAGCACGTTTCTATCAGGTATGGTAAGCCTAGCTGCCTGGAGTCAGGTGAGGTTCCTCGAGCGTCCATCATTTGGCCAACACCTGTGTCGCATCGCTAGGGATCTAAAGCGGCTCCCACATGTTCCTACAATTATTTAATAAGGGTGTTAAACTCTGCCCACTCACAACCAGCAAGGTGCACCATGGAAAGGGAAACTCGACCTCCCTCCCATGTGCCTTTGCATATTTTTCACCTGTTCGTTCTTCAATTTCCTTTCAGAAATCATATTTGTCGTTTCTTCCTTTAACAAATAAAGTCACCAATTGACGGGAAGCCAGTGTACATTTGGCACCCTTTTTTTGTAGTCCAAAAGGCAGGATGTTCATCTGTGTGTCTATGTGTGGTTCCCCGCGGTCAGGGCTCTTCTACAACATGACCCACGAGGAGAGGATCGACGCGGACAACCGGTCCGTCTACGTAGGAAATGTAAGACCTGCCTAAGACCTTGTATCTGCAGAACTGTAGTTTGTTTATTTTTAACGTGTTTTTGTTTCCCAGGTGGACTATGGCGCAACCGCAGACGAGCTGGAGATCCACTTCAATGGCTGTGGGCCTGTCAATAGGGTCACCATACTATGTGACCGCTTCTCTGGACACCCAAAGGGGTGGGTCTATCCTCTACCATCCTATCATCTCCCCCTACCCTCGACAACCCTAACCACACCTCTCCAGGCCTCCACCAACCACAACCATCTTACCCTCGTCGCTAATTGATCACTGCCTTGAACACCTGTTTGGTATTGCAAATGGCATGCGCACGTTAAACATTCATATCAACGCTACAGTACAAGGTAATCTCTAAGTTCTTCTGTACTCTTTTTTTTCGTCACCACAGCTTTGCCTACATCGAGTTCTCGGATAGAGATTCAGTCCAAAGCGCTATCGGTCTGGACGAGACTCTGTTCCGGGGCAGGGTGCTCAAGGTGGGTAGTGTTTACTTTGGATAATGATTTGATATTAACTGCAGTTCAATGGTTTCCCCATGGTTCTTTATAACTTTAAGTAGACATTGTCTTTCCTTAAGTGCTTTAAGTCAGTGCCAATTTTGTACAGCAATAAGTAAATGGGTATGTCCCTTGGGTATGCTCTAAAAAGCTGCCTCGCTTAAAATGTTTGCATGTCTGCAGTAGAAGGTGCCTATTTCAAACATTAACGTTACAAGCTCATTCCTTTGCTTCTACCTTCATGCTGTAGTGAGGTGTTTGGTGATGTTCTGTTGGTCTGGTCTGCAGGTGATGCCCAAACGGACCAACATGCCAGGTATAAGCACCACAGACCGCGGCGGGCCCCGTGGTGGTGGTCGCTCCAGAGGGCGTGGGCCCCGCCCCCCGCGCTACCACAACGGCTTCCAGGGTCGCTTCCGCTACCAGTCGGCCCGGCCCCCCCACCCTGTGCCCCACCCTTACTATGGAGGCCCCCCTGCGGGGAAGCGACAGTGGGGACCCCCGGAGTACCGTGAACAAACCTCCAAACGCTACCCTTGCCTCCTCCTTATCACCCCACCATCGGAGGAGGGTGGCCCAGGGCCAAGCGGCCACCACTACCCCCAGCAGCGCTAGCATTAGCGTTAAAAGTGCTAGGGTTAGCATTAGTGCTACTTTGGGGCTACTGTGGCGTGAAGTCACAAATGTGGAGGATTCAAAAACTTCTGTGACTTTTTTTTGTTTTTTTATGAACTGTCTTCATTCCAGTGGTGGCTGGGTTACAGGAGGTCTTGCGTCATGGGGGCAGAACGCACAGATAAAATGTGGGGTTAATCATTCATTCCCACCCCACCTACTGGACATGTGACCACAGGGGTCATGTTGACCTTTTTTATGTCCTGTGCCGTAGGCCCGAGGACGGGAAACCCATGGGCTTGGGGTCCGTCTGGTGGCTGGCTACGGGACGGTGAGCCAGACCAATCTGTTCCATAGTGCTAACCTCCAGCTTTGTGTTTTACTCTCGGCGCTATGCATGATGCAAGCATCTAGCGAGTGCCTGGCTCTGCCATGTCAGTCAGGACGTCCTCTGCAGAGGTTTTGAATTGCAAGCATGTCGATGGCTGAATGCGCATGTGACAATCACAGCGCCATTTTGTGTCTTTTTACGTTTGCGGCGAATGTATCGTTGACTGTGTTGTAATTTATATTGTATATAATTTTCTCATGTGTTTATAATTTACCAGATTACGTTGCATAAGTGAAAATAATAAATAAAAAATAATCTATTTATCTTGACTCTTTTGAAGGATTCACACATTAGTATATAAATGCTTTCATTTATTTAACAATACATTTTCACATGGACACAAGGATGTGAATCTTAATCGTAGGCACATTATGTACAGTAGACGTTGGATGCGGGGAGGCTTCAGCTGACTTGTACCATCATTCCAGATACCATGCCTTCAAACACCCTGGAGAAAAGATCAGATGTTGATTACCATCTTAGGCAGACACTAGTGTACCCAACAGTCACTTGTGTATTGTATCCCTATTTGAAAACCTACATTTATCTTCAGAATTCAGCATTAACCTTTTTTCCTTCACCTAGGCATTTAGTGTTGATACAGCCTTCATTGAGTTACAGATGTTGGGTCTGTAGAACTTACTTGGACTGGACGGGATCTCCAGGGTTGTAGAAAGGGTTGCACATCACATCTGTGAAGGAGTTGTGTAGTTTCCTGAACATCTGGGAAAAAAAAAATCTACAGATTAATCAAAATATAGATTTGTTTCACAAGTTTGTGTGCATATTTTTTATTAAATTGGGTATTCTTGGGCATTTGGAGTATGATCAACATTTATATTTATACGTTTTGTCTTAGTATAAACCACTTCTTCTTCCGTGGTACCACTGCATGTATTTTTTTTTTGGGGGGGGGGGGGTAGGACGGGATCAAATTTAGTCCAATTGGTAGTTTTACTTGGAAGACATACGTGCAGGGTACTGATTGAGTGGATGAAGGAGGTAGGTATTAGTAGCAACAAGTGTGTATTTCTAATGGAAATCTCTTCTGAAACGTATGATTTTGGCTGACCTGGAGAGAGCGAAATGACTTACACTTCGGATCTCATTGTCCCGTAATGATGTATTAGAGGAGTCGACAACGATGACAAACTTCACCTTGGAGTTAGTCACATAGCCATATCTGATCAGTGTTAAAACACAACGATGTAGGTATGATGTACACACAACTCACCCCCATAATGGGGGGGGAGGGAGCATGGTATACTGGGCTTGATCCGCCTACATATTGACATACTTAGGCATGAAACATAGCCCCTTAATGACATGTATCAGAGATCACTAGGTTGCTTTGGATAAAACTGTTATTGTGATGATTTAGCAGATGCTTTTATCCAAAGCGGTTTACAGTGAATTCAAATAGTGTGTTAATGAGCACTTAAGGTGTTCGAGCATCTTGCTCAAGGATACATACAGACTACCATTGATATTAGGGAGATTACTAAAAAGTGATACTCATAGCTACTATACCCATCTGGTGATTGAGACTAGGGCTGTAGCCACCAATATTACCAGTAGAACAAATATTAGTCTACTGTTGTACCAACTCTACAACCGATAGATTGGTTGATGGGTGAAAAAAATATTCAAAATAAATATACAAGTTCTCTTTAGATAAACTTAATCCGCCACACTGCAATTATTACATCAGTCTGCATTTGTCCCTCCCTCCCCCAAAATAATGTATTAAGAAGCACTTTTTCCTTTTGAAAGAAACAACAGCGATTGTCTGACAAATTAGAATTTGGTGGATCAGACCAACCAATCGACAGCCCTAATTGAGAAATGAAGGATACACTTTGTAGTCTTCGGTGGGGTAAAGGAGCCCCAAGTACAGCTCTCTCTGGTCAGCCATGGCCTTGCCTGCTGCTGAGATCTTCTCCTCCACAACGTCCAAAGACGTGTGGACCGTGTAGTGGAACTTCAACTCATTCTGTGTAGGGACACTCCGGATGTACAGTGGGTAGTTCTGAGAATGACACACAGCAAGAATAGGGAATCCCAGCCAAGGATATGCAAGCAGGTTCTAGTAGAACGTTTAAAGACTTAGATTTTGCTTTTAATTACAATGAGAAAATTGTTGATTGCTGCTGATCGATAAATAAATAGAAGTATTTCCCAGCCTCTTCCATTTTTAACACCTGGGCCACTAGAATACGCTAAATGATGATAGTATAATATTGGGCAAACTGGTTTGGTTTAAGGGGCATACTGATTTTGTGGGGGACAAACAAGGTTAGGAAACACCTTTATAAAACCCACATTGGCTTACACTGAATAGAAAGAGATTAGATTTGCAATTCTGAAATGCTTAAAGCTTTCAAGTTCCGTCCTGCTATACTGGTAGAGCATGGTATTAGCACGGTCAGGGATAGGAGTTCGAGTCACTAGTGGGCCCAACTCCATACTAAGAATGTATGCACTCGTATTGTACTCGAGTATTGTAAAACGCTCGTTGGATGGCGTCCACCAAATCACACAATATGAAGCAACATAAACTCAATCGCATTGTTGTACCTTGAACCTCTTTGAATCTGTTTTTTCAAAGTGGTAATAAGCTAAAAAGATGACGTTTCAAAATAGAAACACAACCCCTCTCGAATAAACGAATAAAATACGTTATTACAGATTAATGTTACCTCCTTTGCGATCACTGCTATGCACACCGCCATGTTGTCTTCCTGTCTGTCAGACGCTGTCACGTGACCGTGTGTCTTGACGTCAACAAGGAAAACAGTCGTTAAGGGATTCACATTTAATGCTGTTATTTTTCTTATAAATTTTTTTATTGACACTATGGTTATTGCCGAGTAAAGAATCGCACAATTAAAAGATATTCAGGGATATAATAACAAATGGTTCATTTAGTTTGCGCAAATGTTGCGCAAAGTGCTTTCGCGAACTCTAAATCAAGCAAGCCCAACCACTTCCTATATCGGTCATATGACTCCTGCACTGCAATGGACACATTCATTAAAAGTTTCACTATAATTTCTTTCGTAACATGTGGATGTGTGTCAGCGACCCCCGTAAATGCCTCAACTCCAAACATTATCATCATGCTTATGGATGACGTAAGTGGCTCTTGTGAACCATTATATCCCACTGGTTGAGTCACTTCCTATGTCGAGTTTGGGGTTTGGAATTTAGTGTCAGTATAGTCAGTGTTTTATTTGTATTTATTTCTAACAACGATAGACACTGCACAACACAACCTGTGTGTCAATGCCCTTTGTTTTCATGAAAGCCATGTTATAATTCATGTTCCTGGGCTGTGCAGATCGGCTGGGGGGATCTAGGGGTGTTCGGCCAACCCTCCAAAGAGACCCCGAACTTGGATAAGATGGCAGCTCAGGGAATGCTCTTCCCCAATTTCTATACAGCCAACCCACTCTGTTCCCCCTGTGAGTCTACTGTGTGTGTGTGTGTG
>JAOSLM010000034.1:14040321-14051154 GCA_025629765.1 Eleginus gracilis | reverse complement strand
ACACACACACACACACACACACACACACACACACACACACACACACACACACACACACACACACACACACCTTTGCCGCCTTAAGAAATACAATTCTGGGGGAAACACTGCACCTTCTTGTCCATGCTGTCCAGCTGGTAAGACTGGATGTGGTTGGTGAGCTCAGAGAAGGGCCGGTCCAACCGGAGATCTTCCAGGGCATTGTCTGGGTGAGACTCTATGACTATTGGAACAGAATCACGGTAAACATAATATACATCTGGACCTTCATCAACATATAAAGTACATGTTCATGTCATATAGTTGATTTCAGAATTAAATATAGGAGGTACGGATTATCAAGTAGACTGAGAAAATATAACATTATAACCTTGTGATATATCAAATAGAAACATTAGAGATTCTAAAGGGAAAGAATTAAGGCAGATTCATACTTCAGCGTCCACGAGGGTCCATGTAATGTCGTGTGGTCGACCTAGTGCAGCCCACAATTTGTGAACGCGTTTATGGTACACATAGCAAGCGCTATCAGAGAATGTTCAAGGAGATCCGCCGTTATCCAAATTGATACATGAAGCTCCTAATGCCCTTGCTTCTCCTTCTGCTTTTAATGGCGGTTGGTAGACAATGTTATGGTGCATGACCACCACAAACTAGAAAGGAGTGTGTGACGGGAAATGCGCATGCGTGGAACGCCAGACCGATGCAGACTCAGAATTGTAGTAGGAATGGAACAGCGTGCGGAACGCAGGAAGTATGTCCGAGCCTTTATACCATCTTCTGAAAGAGGCATCCATTATTAGCCTTGGGAGACCATCCTGATCAACAACAAAAAACGATGTGACCAATCAGTGCACGGGGTGTTTCAGTTCATCACAAAGTAAGGACCACGCAGTCTGCAGTATTAAAAAAATACATCAAAATTGTTTTATCCAAAAAAGACAGGATAACAAATGTTAAAATATTTACAGATATCTATCTTTTCTCAAAGGATTTTTGTTAGCTAGGGCCAGACTGATATTCATTGAAATGCAAACTTAAATATCTGGATTGTCTCACAAGGCTAATCTTTTAGATTAAATGATTCACTTCTCTATTCAATTCAACTTAAGTTAATTAAGTCAGTCCCCAATACTGCGGACTGGAACATACTGTAAGTGTTTTTCACCCGAGCACCCCTTCAAAATGTAACTGAATCTTATTGATTTCATGTGTAAATGATTGACATGCGACCCACTCACCTGTATGTTCCTTCACCACAAGCCTCATGTAGCCCATGAGGCCATAGGTCCAACAGACCAGGAAGGGAACGCCAACGGCCCACAGAACCGAGCCGAGCCTCAGGCGCGTGCTGACACCCAGGGAATACAAAACACAGGCTGGCTCAGTGGGCTTAAACAGCAGGGTTATCCACATTCAGCACTGACTGCAGCATTGGAACTAAAACCATAACAGTACAAACTAGTCAGAATCGCAACCAATCTACTGAAATAAGAAATGCAATAGTTATATTTAGAGCATTCTGCCTCATGATATATAGTGACTAATATATATATATATATACACACACACACACTTTTTTTTTTTTTTTTTTACATTTTCATTCATCTGTTCCAACACAGACCATTTAAACCCAATCAACATCTGCCTGAAACATAAATATTCCAGTGAATTTATGAGTGTTGCACCAAATTATTATTATTATTTGCACATGGCTGTGTGTATATACAGGTCAGGACCTTTGAAGCTTTTAAATCATTTATAATGTATCATCCAAAATCAATACCATTAGTCAGCAATCTAAGGGGACCCTAGTAGGTCCAAGCAAGTTGGGATTGGGAAACTGTGCCTTGGTGTCAGTACCTTTCTGAAAGCTGAACCCCAATAACGATGGAGAACCTGTGGAAGAACTCGGGATCATTGTCCAACAGCTGGTCTGCACTCTGGAGAAGATAGAACAACAGGTTATTCACAATCTGTTCAGTTCAATGTTCATAATCTCTTTAAGATCAAATTAAAATGTATTGATTCAAGCTCGGTCATTTAAGAAGACTGGCTTGTGTCTACTTCAACTACGTGCATTGTCGTGGTAAAGTGTATTGCTAAATTTAAAACATTTTCAAACATTGCTAAGGTAAAACATTATGTAGGTAACAATGTTTTGTAATTCAAATTGATGGTGCCCACTTTCAGTCTCCAAAAACAATTTGGAAATTCATTAAAACATTATTATTGGTCCAGAATGGATTATGGTGCCCACCCAAAGTGTTAACCCACAGACCCTGAGTGGATTTTAAAAGAGTCAACATACTTCCTCAACAAAGTTTCCAGAGACATCACTATTCAGCTCCTGGAGCAGCTCAGTAGCAGCCTGGGCCCGGTTCTTAAAAATAAATGTGTGTCACAATATTAATTGTACATTTCATTGCAATTTAACAAAATAAGAGATTGGCGAGAGCGGGTAGAGCTAGGGTTTTGATGAAGGGAACTCATTGGTTATAACCGAAGATGTATTTAAAAGGACCTACCCTGGCAAAACAACAGTGGATATGTGATGATCCTGCTACCTGCTTAAGCAACTGCCTGTTTTATCATTTAAGGGAATAAAGAGGCTGGCAGCCTGTGATTGGCTAGTAAAAGTGATGGGCAAACGTTTATCCATTTAAGGGCAAGAAGAGATCGGCACATCTGATTGCACAATGGGTCATCCGTTTTCAATGCTAATTTTCATGCACCCAAAATGTGGTTTGGGGATGGAAAACTGGGATTTGATTGTGGTGAGCCTGCATTCGACATCCCTGATGGGACTCTCTGCTGGGAAGGAGGTATTACTGATAATCAGTGCTGTTTCTACACAGAAGGACGAGGTGGCCACCCCTCATATGCATGTACTGTCGGTCACTCACATGTGTAGGAGGTTTCGAAAAGAGAGGAAGACAATTTGTGTGCACATTTTCCTTATATTTAGACATACCCTTCCTATGCTGTTTTGGCTGAGGAAAAAGCTGTAAGACAAAGACAAAAGTCAGATTGAGTCACATCGAGTCCATTACGCACATCTCATTAAATCGGAATCAGTGCACAAATATAATGCGATTCTCATTTAATTCCTCACTTGTTTCCCACATCTTCTCCTAAGACTGTGTGGCCGTCAATGATGGTAAAAGCTCCTATGCCTTGAATTCACAATTAGAAAGTTGATTAATATTAGTCAATGTCTGTATGATTTGGAGAAACTGTATTGTAATACTGTGAAGTCACCTGGAAGTACAAGGTTTTTAAGGATCTCTGTCCCTGATGCGGTGGCGTTGATTAGACAGACGTGGGCGTTCTCCAGAACCTCCTGTCCATGGTCCCCCCACAGTCTGCAAGGCAGGGTTGGATCATGAAGCAAGAATGCATACAAAAATTAAGGAAACTGTACACTGCACTACAGATGCCGAATATTTATTTAGCTTTTGGACATTCATGAACGGAATAGCAAGCAGGAAGCAGGAAAGCACTTTATTACAATACGACGATTAAGATACGAAACATATCATCACCTTACAATCAAACATTACATTGGCTTACTTTGAATGGTAATGTTTATCTATAGCTAGTTGGCTAAACAGGTTTAACGCTAGGCAGCCTATTCTGCACCAGTTATATCTAAATAATAATGCTGATCTACGTTTGCTTCTTAGTATAAATTGACGTTTAATTTACCTCAGCTGCCTGTCATATTTCTGCTCTTTTGATGCTTTAGTAGCTGCCATGCTAGAGCTTCCAGGCTAGTACCATGGGACTAGTACCCACGCACAAATGGAAACATCGCGGGACTTTGCGATGAGCTTGTCTTTCGTCCTCTACATTGTCCTCTAGGGGCGTCCGTTTTCCAACAACGAAGGCTTTTTTAAGCCTTTGTTGTTGGAAGACCCCTTGTCTAAGGAATCAGGAATTTGATTCGTATTCTCTTTAAGGCTAAATCTGAACACACAAAGACCACAGACTTGAACAATGAAAAGGAAAAGAGAAAACGGAACTAAAGTTAAAAAGAGAGAGCATTTTATAGAAAGAAAGAAAGAAAAAGAAAGACGACTAGAATTTGAGACTGTATATTAAATATAATTAATAAAATGTTTGCAGGGTGTTTTATCCTTCACATCGTTTCAGTTAAACAATCTGCAAACATGAAACAATAACAACGCCGCCGAGTGACAGAATGCAATAAGTAATACTGGGAGGGGGCGTGTCTTCAAGGATAATTGTCCCTTCCCACCTTCATCTTGATCATTAAAACAAGAAGACGCACCGATGCATCCACCTGATCAGTCTAGGACTGTGTGAGAAAGTCCGGCGCCTGGATAAAAGAAAAAAGAAAAAGTAAAACGATCTCATTAAGAGGAGATGAAGGGGTCTACTTGGGGGTACGGTGAAGAGAATGGTAAGTATGGATATCACCCAGCATCATCATTCATTCATTCATTTTTCATAGTAGCCTATTCATTGGGCATGCATTCGTGAATGTGGACCTACAAAATGTTTTCCAATCAAGGAACGTTTACTTCTTCTTCTAATGCAGCAGGATTTGTGTGATGTAGTTGCTGTTGATAGAGTTCTTAAAGGGTTAATGCCAGATTAGTCCGATTATCTGCTGTTTATAGTCGTGCTTAACCACTTGTCTCACACTTGTTTGGTTATCTCTGCCCTACAGATCTCTCGCTACAAAAACGCTTAACTTCCTCTTACTATCCCCTTTCTTTCACACAACTCCAATTAGGAGTGCTTATCAAACCTTTTAAATCGCAGCATTATTATTTATACGGCTATGCTTTTTCTTTAGATTCATATAACTGAATTATGGCATTGCCTATATTTTTGCGAGGATTTGTTGGATATTGTTTTTACATGAGGCAATAACACTTAAAAATATGTTTTTAATTACGTCACCCATTGCAATTTCAATATATAAAACCAATGCACCACCAGTGTTTATAACATTTAGCGTCTATATTGAGATCCCAGGTGCTCACTGCTTCGCCTCGATAAGCTGGACCTTGAAGCTGTTGCTTCCCAACAGATATGCCGACTGACTATCAATTATAAATATACTGCTTTGAATAGCATGCCACCATCCATGTGTTTCTTTAGGACCATCCTTGTGGCATAAGGACTACCCCGTCGCCCAAGGGAGCCGCCAGTCTCCCATAGACATAGTCCCCTCCGAAGCCTTGTTCGACCCCCGCCTGCCTCCCATCCAACTCTTCTACGACCAATGCACATCCATCAACATCTCCAATAATGGACACTCCGTCGTGGTCGAATTTGACGACTCCGATGCCAGATCCGGTGAGAGGCTCCCTGCTAAAATGTTGAATCGTTGCAAAGATAATTGTAGATTTATTTTGTTATTTACCCTTAGAAAAAGGTTAAGGTAACTTCATACTGAGTGTATATGGCTTCTTCTTTACAAAGAACATGTACCTAATCTTAGCTCAGATGAGGTTTACAGAATAAGATCCGACTTCAACATCTTTAAATGCATGCTCTAAAAAAGGCTTAGCAAGCTACATTGGGATAAAGTGCAAACGGCCTTTCAGACAAGAGAACCGGATCAGAGGACTGACCCAACCCTCTGATTATGCGGTAATTAGATGCATGAGTGTTTGTCTACTTCAGTAGAAATGTAATGCTTAAGGGTGACCTCCATGGTTATTATGCCCCTATTTGCCCCTTTTCACTGGGTGGATATTTGCCCAACAGTCCATAATTATGCCAGATGATAATCTCAGAAATGTCAGGTTGTTTGCTGACGCATCCATCATCGTCATGAAACCACCGGCAGCCAGCAGCCAACACCAGCAGCAACTGATGGTGTTGTTGTTTTGTTTTTCTACAGAATAATATATAGTTGAGTAGGCATTTGAGTCATTAAACAGTACAGAGTAAGACTTCGAGTAAGAATAGGAGTAGTTGCCAAAAAATCTATTAGGTTAGTTTTTCAGGAGATGCCACCATCCACATAGAGGATATATTTAAAGGAGTGTGCAAAATGTTCTCTATTTCCCCCAAAAAAATCCTGCTTGTGTCTTATGAACACTCCCATCTGGTTTTAAAGAGTAATCAGACACAATAAATCAATAAAAAAAAGGAATAGCGCTGGTTTCTTAATGTTTAACTTTCTGAATTGTTTAACCTTCAATCCTTCCCTCCAGTGATCAGTGGGGGGGCCTTGCCCAACCCTTACAGGCTGAGGCAGTTCCACTTCCACTGGGGGGAGAAGGGATGCCATGGGTCCGAACACACTGTGGCAGGGAAGGCCTTTGCGTCAGAGGTCAGTTATCAGGTTCATCAGCTTATCAGCTCATGTCTCAGATCACCCCTGGAACATATGAGGAAAATGGATGTTCAACCTTTTCAAGCTTTGTTCAGAATATGTGGAAAAAGAAAAATACAAACTGTAAATGGAGGAAAGCATGTTCTATTAATGTTCTATTAAAATAGTTTGTTGAACTCACGAAACATGAAAGGATCATCAATTCCAGTGTGCCCCGAGTCTTCTACTGTATGTGTGCTGCGGCCCCATAGACCCAATCAAAATGTATTTTGGGGCCATTGGTTGGGTGTTTGCCTCCCAGCTAAAAGGTTCTGGGTCTGATCCACAATGCAGTCTACCTTGAGCAAGATGCACTAAACCCCCCCCCGCTGCTTAATGATGAGTCTCAAAGATTCCCAACAGCACATTGGGAGGAAGGACCCCTGGTGACCGTGCAGGGGGTAATCAAATGAAGAAGCACATTCGTGATTTCTCACAGAAACGCTGCCACTCGACTCTTTGTTCATACAATCCTTCCCATTGGAAATTAACGGCAGACAATAAGAGCAGCATGAGAAAAAGACAGGTTACCCAGAGTGTAGTGTGTATTCATCCTATCTCAATCTCGACAGCTTCATCTAGTACACTGGAACGCTGAGAAATACAAGACGTTTGGACAGGCTGCCACAGAGCCCGATGGCCTGGCTGTCCTAGGCATCTTCCTGGAGGTAGGCTGCAAATGCTTGGTTCTCCTCTGCAATGGTCCTCTTGGATCTATTAGGGTCATCTTGTTGATGCTCATTTTTGAGGCAGCTTGAATAAATGCCTAAAATAAGGCTCTAAATAAGCATTAATTAAGACACAAAGCCTAGAATAAACATTATTTTAGTTGTTTATGTTGATGTTTATTTATTGCTATGACTAGAGTAGAGGCCCTTTTGAATCCTTAATAAGTCAACAGTGGGCAGTGTTAAGAAACTCTCCCTTCTATATTTAACTTTGTTTTTACCACCTGGTGATTGCTAGAGCTTCAGAAAGGGATTAAAGGGCTATGCTGACATTGCTTAGTTCTGCATCATCAGTCTCACTGATTGTCCTATGGTAATTTCTAGTCGTACGTCAAAGGATCAAACAAAGTTTATTTGAAAGGTTTAGAAGCTACTAATAATACATTGATGTGGCTTTACTAATTATTACAGACCATACATGCTGATGTTCTTCCACTTGTATGCCCTATCGATAAGTTGTCCTTTTAATAATGCTATTTAAGCCTGCACAGTAATGATAGGAGGGGTAACTTAATCACATTCACTTAATTCTACAGCTCTGTGTTTAGTTCTTTATGACAATTGATTCTGAAACCCATATAACAGGACATCTCCTAACGCATAAGACTTAAAACTGGCAAGGAAAGTATTCCAAAAACCTCCTGGAAACCTTGAGCAGTTCTATGGATAAGGTGGACTGATGACTTATACATTGTAAAAATGCAATAAACGACAGCACTTAATATATGTATTAAGCCAACCAATAGCTAACCACAGCGGGAATATCACCAATAGTTTTGCATTGTGGTCGACGGTCACTGGGACATGTATCCTGTTCACCATCTGAATTTGAAAGCTACTTAAAACTCGATATAAATGTGTCTACATCGATTTGGTTTGTTGCCAGCTTAAGCCCCAAGATCATTCTGCATTTGGAGACAAAGAATGTAAAACAATTTTGTAAATCTTATTTTTATCAATAACATGGGTTAAATAACACATTTTGTTTTTCTGCTAGACAGGTGAGGATCACAGATGGCTACACAAGATAACAGACGCCTTGTACATGGTGAAGTTTAAGGTAATGGTAGAACCTTAAGTATAACATTGATGAATAAATAAGGGAAAGCGTTTGGGATATGATTATATGGTCATTTCCTGATCATCTGAACTGTTCTGATTTTGGGGTGACTGTTTTCTGTCCACAGGGAAGCGTTTCAGATTTCAAAGGTTTCAACCCCAAGTGCCTTCTACCCAGCAGCCTTCACTTCTGGACGTACCCCGGCTCTCTGACCACGCCCCCTTTGCATGAGAGTGTCATCTGGATTGTCCTGAAGGAGCCGATTGCAGTTTCCGAAAAACAGGTAAAGGCGGCAGATATGACTACCCTCACCGCAAAAGGTGAAAACACACAATAGACCCCAGACTCTCAAGGATTTTTGTTTAGTAAGGTCCTGGATGATTGAGGTTTTTAAAAACTCATTGAGTTTTAAAAACTCATTCACCCCACTGTAAATGCAGAGAAAAAAAGATACTCAGTTTGTTGTGTTGAGGCCAAATTTGAAGAGTTTGCGTTGGATCGTAATACTTTGCAATAATGGTATGTTAATGTATTGCAATTTGTTCATATGCAGTAGCATTAACTAATATAGCATTAGCATAGTGGTAAGTGTTATGGGTAGGGATATTGGGTTAAACCCTAACTCGCTACCCCTACCTCTAACACAAATCCTATAATTTAATACCTTACTTAACATGAACACCATTACCTTGTATGGTTAATTGATATACTCTTATTGTGATGTGCTGCAGTCAGGTTTTAGTAGAACTACAGTTTCTCAATCTGATCTCTGTTCGATGGATGGGTTTGATAAATTGAACACTGATACTGTACTGGACCAAGGCCTTTAACAGATTACAGATTGTAATGCATTTGCTGGAAAACCACCAGAACATTGGTCCAACCTCCTTACCTTTTATAAGTGTGGTTGTAAAGCAAGCCAAACTATTGTAATTACGTGTCTTATTATTCTACCAAAAAGTCTAAATGTTTTCAATATTAATATTTTATATGGAAAGTGAATGGGGCTAAAATCAGTAACTCCAAACATGAACAGCTGAGAGTTGTCAAATTCAATAAGCATATGTAGACCGCATGTGAGGTAGTCCCCGAAAAGTTTTGACCTGCTATGACCACAGGGGACGCTGTGAGCCACGCCCCTTTTGAAACTAGGTATCTGGGCCCTTATTTGACATGTTGAAGCTTTTTGCCAAACGGCCCCATAATATCCATCAGGATAGATTTTGCTGTACCTTGAAGCCCAAATGACTCACAATTCGGAACACGTACTCCTTAATACTCCCAGACCTTCCAGTGTTTTCTTTTCTTGATCTGATTAAGAAATGGCTTAGTAATGGCCGTTTTGATTATGCAAATTAACCACCAATCCCAGGTCGGCTTCAGAGAACCAAAGAGGCCTATAATTTGGTGTGGCCATCAAGGACCTCCCCCTTAGGTAATGTGGAAAGTTTTGATGTGGAAAGTGTTTTGATAGCTAAGAAAATGGTGTCAGAGGGTCAATTTAAAATGATGACTGTTGCAGTTACTCATCAAGCTATTTTTTACAATTGAAAAAATGCTGACTTCAACTGTTCCGAAGGCAAACGACTCAGGGTTGTCAAAGACGGTACACGTATACGACAATTCACCATGACGTCACAATACTTTCTTCCGGGTGGCAAAAGCGGAAGCGTTCTCCGATGGCACCACTACTAAACAAACCCTTCCATGTCATTTGACCAGGGCAGAGCGATTAAGAAAACAAGAGTAAATGGCTTGAATGAAGGTCTCCAAAAAGCAAAGCACCTCTTTGGCGACATGACAACAAAACTAAAACGATCAGCCCCATTGTTCGATCAATCGCAAGTCCATGTCAAAGCGGCCCAGTGCCCAGTGCGGCCCGTGCTCGCTCATTAGCCTCGGCGGCATTAGCATGTTGGCATGCTCTCGGAACCTTGCGCACAAGACAAGTTGGTGCAACCACACACATTTTCTTTAGAAAATGCACATGCGGTAACATGTCTAGTTTATTTGGTTAACGTCCACTGGGCAAATTTTGGTCTTGTGAGAAGTTTGGAAGACCACAGAGATGGCCGATTGACGACCTCTGGGTGTTTTTTTACAGGTTAAAGGTTGCAGCACAAGAGATGTCGTATGAAACCGAATTCTCTGAAATATTTTTTTCACTTGAATTTTCTGTAATTCTAGAAATTCAAGTGGATAAGTGAAACGACAATAACAACGCCTTTTTTAAAATATGGTAAACTAATTATAATTAATTGACCAGAATAATTCCGATTAGTCTTTCCCCCGCTGATGGCTGGTCGCGTGTGGTGTCCAAATGGAGGCCTAGAGGCTGAAATCATGTGCTTGTTTTCCTGGGAAGCCAACTGCCAGATCCCCTGGGTGCCCTCCTCACATGCCGACTTCCTCTGTTCCATCTGCCATTCCTCAAGGGCTGGCGGCTTTTCTCTGTCAGAGTGGGCTTGTGTGCAGTTATGAGCTTGGTATCCGCGTATCCCATGTCCCTAGCATGTGTGTTTGGGGTGGGGGGGCCAGTGGAGTGGGGTTTAAACTAGGCGACTGGCCCCCTGACCAGAATCTCCAAACCCTCAAGCATTTGATCCCCGGGGGCCCCCGCCCCCCGGGCGGGGGCGGGGGCGCGGGGGGGGGGGGGGGGGGGGGGGGGGGGGGGGGGGGGGGGGGGG
>JAOSLM010000034.1:13757953-13773162 GCA_025629765.1 Eleginus gracilis | reverse complement strand
GTGTGTGTGTGTGTGTGTGTGTGTGTGTGTGTGTGTGTGTGTGTGTGTGTGTGTGTGTGTGTGTATGTATGTGTGCGGTGCATGTATGCGTGTGTATGCATGCATGATGTGTGTGTGTGTGTGTGTGTGTGTGTGTTCACGTGCAATGGGTGTGTGAGTGCAATGTGTTGTCCCCGGCAGCTTCTGAAACATTAGCACAACAGGATGTTGGCTCTGGCTTTACACTCTGAGTGCTTCCTCTGCAACACACCTGGGAGGCTCTTCAATTATTCCCCCACTCCCCTCTTGCCCTGTCCCCCAGAACCAGAGCTGTAACCCGGGACCCAAGCTGCAGCCCGGGATAGGAGAGGTAGACATCTAGCGCAGACACTGGGGAGGGGAGATCGATCGATTTGTATGTTGTCCCCATCTTAAACATTAGTGTCCTTTGACATTAAAGGTGATATGAAACATTTATTTTGAGAAATGTATGATAAAAAAAAACATAATACTATGGTTGGTACTAACTTATGGTATCGCTCTGGCTCGCCGCCATATTGCCGTAGCATCACTGACTGTCATCGCTGTCATGAGATTGCTTAGTTGGAAAGCCAGGAGGACCAACACTTCCTCGACGGACAAATGACTACAAGGATGAAAGGTGTTCGGCATTCGAGCCAGTGTGGAGAAGAGAAAGAGTAACTCAGGTTTGTTCAGAGGAGCAGGAGCAGCCATCAGTTCCCCGAGGTGCAGAGAGGGTTGGCCCCCACCCTGCTGCATATGTGCTCACTGCACTGAAACGCCGACCGAGGCAACTTGGTGCGGATCTCTTGCTTGGGGAACTTCCCTGCGAAACCCAGCCCAGTGCGGACACCCTGGAGCCCATCAACAGTAGGTAAGCGTGAATAACAGGACAGAGTAATGTTGTAGTGAGTAAGGTATGAATGCAACGGTCTACTACATGTATATTGTTCATTTGATTTTTGTTTTAATAAAAAAATAAAAAAAATAATAAAGTTTGTGATTGTTGCTATGAAAACCTTTTACACTTAAGATGCCATGTTTTCTTTTTCTTTGTGTAGCATCAGTCTGGCAGACTTTTACAGTTATCAGTTTAGTCTATTGGTAGAATATAACTAATGATAGGCAAGTTGAGGTGGTTCTTCTACTTCTACTATTCCCATGCTACTTTATACTCCTACTGTACATTTCAGAGGGAAATATTGTACTTTTTACTCCACAATATGTATTTGCTAACTTAGCTTCCTGGTTTCTTTGTAGATTTAGAGGAATACAAAATATAAATAAACTAATACAGTGTGATACAGTATTACAGGTTAAGCTACCCAGTAGTATATTAAGTAATTCAAATTGGCTCAACCTTTACCAGCTACACAAGTTTAAAGTGATGTCACATATTATTGCATCCCTACTTATATCAAGTGATATAATTCTGAAATGGGCCATTCCTGATTAGTGCTTTTACTTATAATACTTGATGCTGATATGTATTTTTACACAAATTGCTACTTTGACTGAAGAAAAGATCCCAGTTCCCCTTCCACCACTGGATAAGGAGTCCATATGAAATACACAGAGTGAAATTACAAAATTGAGGTAGCCAGCTCATGTCAGGGTTCCCCCTGAGTCAGGATTGTGTTATTGATTGCAAGCCTTTTACCAATATTAAAGATATGAGGTGTAGTGCAACTTGTGCAAATAAATGGGTGAAGGCCTTATCCTTACGGTGTACAGCTACTTTGTTAGGAGACAGACGGTCTGTACACTTCTAACCTTATAAGAGGAAAATTCAAACACAGACGGAGCCGCCTCAAACTTCTGATTGTGGGTCCCTTGCTTCACAGCTAACTGGAGGATTCTCTATCTCTATGCAGTGCAGCTAGCCAACAATGAACAAGAACAACTTGCCGCTTTAAAGAAAACTTTGGGATCTTTCAACCTGGACCCTATTTTCTTATCATTTTGGGTGTAAGGGATTAATGCAGACAACATTTTTTTAATTGATCCTGTATTGATCGAGAACTCTTCAGCAGTAATTAGCAAAAATGGCCTGCAAAGTAATCCTTTGGGGCAATTACGCCTGTCAATGTACTTCCTCTGAAAGTGCTTTGTTTTGCCACTGACACAATATAATCAGATTATAACGTTATGGATCTCTACGGATAAATGTTTATTTACCCTTCACTTGATCAACGCCTGTTTGTTATTGTGTCTAACCAGGTCTTGCTCAATGAGAAGTCTCAGGAATGCACCAATGTGGTTAAAAGTGAAGACCTGCATACAGAAAACGATCACTTGGACAACCCAATGGTCCATTCCAGCCAAACAGTTTCGCTAGCAAGGGCAGCCATACTGTTAATTCTGTTAATCTCAATTAATCACATTGTTGCACTTTAGGTTTTGGTCTCTGGTATAGCAACTTTTGCTGCTTTTTAGTAACAATAACTAAATAGATTTGTTCAAACCAACAAACCATCTAATAATAAACATAAATAGAATATTAATGTTAGTAAACACTGTAATTCAAATAAGATAATTGGTATGATTTAAATAATAATAATTTCATATTCTATATACGAAAATATTAAATTGTACCCGAAAACATGTTTTCATTTCATACTGTACATTGCGGTGAATATATTTAATCTGATGTTAAAATAAACGTGTCTCTGCTACGTGTTATGTCTCACCAGAGAGCGATAACAAGGCGCTTCTCTGAACAGTGATGGAGTGTGTAACGCTCCAGGTTTATAAGAGTATTCAGTAAAGACCACTCTGAGCCTTAAGCCAGAAGGAATCCAGAGAACATGTTGATCTCCCCTCCACCAACGTAAAGGTGTCTATTAGAAACATCTGCTTCCCAAGAATGACTTCAGAGTAGAGACACACTTCCCTGCACAGACCTTTCTCCAACCCGACGTACCTGCTTAAAATAAGATACAATACAGGAAAAGAGAGGTAAGGCAAGGTAACATTATTTATACAAAACTATTCAGACACCAGGCCATTCATAGTGCTTTACAAAGGAAGAAATCAAATGTTTAAATATTAAAAGGATAACTGTTAAAAGATAATACATAAAAATATGATGGTTAGAGAGTCACTTTAGTGCAGAAATGTTTTGAAACCAGATTTTTTTAAATAAAGCATTGGGGCAGACCCCCTTGATCTTGTATTTTGTTTCAGATTTGTGATGCTTTACCCAAAAGTTGCTTCACCATGCCCGTTTCAAACACTAGGAAGACATACATAATTAATCCCAGACAGGAAAGACAAGACATTTAGGTAATATGATGATTAACATATGGTTTAAATGATGTTGCTGCAAATAATCTTTACCTCAACTGTAATGTTTAGATTTATTTAAGGATTTACATTAACCTTACCATGTTGTATATTTGCCATATTTGTTTATGTTAGTTTTTACTCCAATTTAATTGTACTGTCATGTCTTCACTCACGATCACTACAGGAAGTAAAGAATTATAATAGGAATTACAAAGAGATACAGTGTATGTATCTAAAATGTATACAAACAAAAGCATATTCAAGAAATATATCAATACACACAAATTTAAACAGAGTTAACAGATTGTTGAGGTGTACATTACTGATGGCATACATTCTTCTGCTAAATACTTTTGGTTAGTAAGTCTACCAATTAGTTACAATATGTAACATTGACACAGAGCAGAACATTATATTTTGAGACAACTTCAATTGTTCAATTACAAGCGACGATGCATGCGTTGGCAATATATTAATTGTTTGCAAATGATAAACCAGGCCTTGTCTGTTTTGGAATCCTTCTGAACTCTAAGCTGTCTCCTTTCAAATGCAATGCCAAGATATACCCATGTTTTAGCATGGGGGTGGTCGGGGAGCTTTTCAAAAGATGACGGGTCTTTTTAGGTTGGGTAGATTCTAGCACAATCTCAATTGATCCAGTTTGTTTTCCTGCTTCCATGGCTGCAGCACGCTGTGTTTGTGTGCCCATTTTTTTCATAGCTGGCAACCCGGGGTACTCTGAGAATATTGAATCATAACACACAGGCCAAAAAATAAATAAAAAACGTTCCATCCCGGAACGCAAATCGCAAAGGAAAATATACTGGCTGTAGCATTGTTTCAGAGAAGCCAGTGTTTTCACTTAGCATTTTTCCTTAATCTTTGATGACATATCATGAATTGTATGATGAAGTAGTACATTTGTTACACATAGCTCCTTGAACATTTAAACCTACTTGACATACAAAGAAATAAGCCTAGTTCCTGAAATGCTCTTAAATGACGAAATATTGCTCCTGGTGCTGTAACTGTTCTGGGACTTTGATTTTCATCTGATAATGAACTGAATTCTCCACCGGTGCAAACCTTCACACCCACACACTCTTTTTAATTACCCTAAAATTTGACTAAAAGACAATGACTAAAAGAAACCCTCTGAACCAGAGTTAACCATTTTGTCAAAACTCCACTAATCTCTTTCAAAATGAAACACTGCACTCAAAACCATGTTCTCTCTTCTCAAAACTGTTTTTTATTCACCAAAACGATAAACACAGCATCATGTGAATATCTCTTAGAGAGCATCATTTAAACACTGGTGTGATAAATGTAAAACTAGTAGCTGGCTGATTGGTGTTCAGTTTTATAAGTAAGTGTTTTCAGGTGTGTATCTAAGTATTTTCAATTACCCAATGTGTTTTGTATTTTGAATAGATGTGTTTTCCCAATGGTACGTTGAACTAAGTGTCTTGTGTATGAAATAGTGTGTAGTGTGTGCAGAAAGCAGCAAGTGTGTTGCAAATACATATTTGCTTTGTTAACTTTATGTACTTTATGACAATCTAAACATTTTCTTACTGTAGTATTTTTCATTTTACTTATCAGTGCAATTTCTGAACTGTGAGTTTTGCTAAAATAGGTAACATTGGTGTATTCTCAGAACTCATCAATGTTGCAGTATCAACTATAGGTGTCCAGTATGACTCTGGGAAGCTGGGATTGTGAGTTTAGCTTAGTGGAGCTCATTAGATAAATATGCATTGTATCCTATTCTGATACGATTGTGTCAATGCAATAGATATTTGATATATTCATATACATACAATATGGCAACAGTCTTTATACTGCATGTACCATACAATTGCAGCCTATTAGAAAGCCTGTGTTGATGAAAGCTAGAACAGTGCCATACGCTATCAGACCTAAGCTGGAAGCTGACCTGGGCAATCTGTTAAAGAATCGGGTTTTGGAGCCAATGACAATCAGTGAGTGGGCCATAAAATTGCGGTACCCAAAATTGATGGGGGAACCCAGACCTGTGGAAACTTAAAGGTAATACTTAATCCCATGCTAGCAGCAGAACACTATCTGCTTCCCTTCGAGGATATTCTGTGCACTGGAGTATACGATGAGAGCCTCTATGCGACTTTAATGCTACTCTTCGATCCTTCTTAGGACTCTTAAACCATTACGGATGTTTTTTTTCCAACTTCCAACTCATTTGCTTTAAAAAAAGCAAATTATGCTGATTACGTCAGAGGTCCTGAGCTTCTCCGTATGGAATGGGGGTGGTTATCTCTCATATACTGTACCGGATGGTGAGGAAAAGCCAATTGCTTTCACATCAAGGACATTGAACAAGGCAGAGACTAATAACACTCAATTCGAACAAGAAGCACTGCGCATTGTTTTCGGAGTCACCTAATTCCATCATTACTTGTATGGTAGGAAGTTAACGCTCCTGACCAACCATAGACCCCTCACAACCATCCTCTGTCTACACACTGGATGACCATCTCTCACTGAATCTCGACAGCAGAGTCAAGCTTTGCTGCAGACTCTCATGGCAATGCAGATGGTTTATCAAGATTGCCACTCCTGTCACAACAAAGCTAGAGTCATACAGTGAAGACTTTTTCTACTTCAGGGAGGTAGTAAAATGCAATGACTCAGAGTTTATCTGCGGTCATGGACATCATCAAGGGCTAATTTTCTGGTGATAACTCAAATCTGAAGCCCTTTCTCCGGAGGAGGTTGGAGTGAGTGTTTCATTGGGGGAAGGAGTGGGATGATTCCACTGTCACTTCGCACGCTGGTGTTGCAGAAACTTTATTCAGGACACAGTGAATGACGGAAATGAAGGAAAGAATGAAGGAAATGGCGAGGAGATATTTTTGGTGGCCATGCATGGATGAGCTAATTAAAGATCAAGAGATGTTCATCTTGATACACAGTCCGCAACAACACGCCACTAGCTCCTCTTCACTCCTGGGAGTTCCCACAGGAGTCATGGTATCGGGTGCAGATGGATTTTGTGGACCATCTAAGGAAAGAATGTTCCTGGTTTCTGTTGATGCACATAGTAAATGCTCTGAGGTGGCTATCATGAGAACCACCACAGAAAAGACAATCAAGACGCTAGGGGGGCATGTTTTGTTGCTTTGAATCCCCTGAACAGCTAGTCTCTGACATTGGACCTCAACTTGTCTCACAGGAAATGGCTGGATTTCTACAAGCTAATGGAGTTCATCACATTAGGTCACAAACTACAGCAGTCCACATGCAACCGCAAAGACATCTCCTGCTAGCTAAAGAGAGACTATTGAAACTCTCAACAGTGAAGGACAGTGTTCAACGTCAACAAAAATACTGATTATGCTGGCAAACAGGCCAAGACAGTTTTCACCTCAGGGGAATGTATGTTAAACGACCACGGAAAACCTAAGTGGGTTCCTGCCACTGTTATTGCACAAACTGGACAAGCATCCTCTCCAGTCCAAGCTGCTAATAGTTTCTGGAGATTACACGTTGATCAACATTTTCAACAATCAGTTGAAAATTACATAATTGAATAACCACTCAGCAAAATATCACACCATTAAACTATCACAAACAGTCTTGTACAATTAAACTACAGTATGACACCATATCTACAGTAAATACCATTAAATTAACATATCACAATATAAACTACAGTATAACACCATTCAACTACAGTGTCCTAAAAAATAATACAGGATTGCATAATTTTATGACATTATCACACTGACTATTGTATTTCACCATTCACCACAGTCTCTGTGTTCTATATTTCTAGTATTATTTACGGGAGTTTGTTTGCCAGTAGTGGCTAAAGGTTGATCCATTTTAAACTCATTATCCTTACAGAGACCCGAAAGTCATATCTCATGTCTGGAGGAGGCTTGTCATCATATCAGAGCTGGGTTTCCTCCAATGTTTGCATCTGAAACCAAAAGTTTTGGGTTTTTCTTGGGATATCCTTGAATCTCAATTGAAACCTTTCTGTAACAGTATCTGTACACAGGGTGCTGGTGGACCCATGCTAGGGGTAACAAAACTTTATGAAACGCTTGACTGCTGTCGCATTATCTGACAAGATGCCTTCTCAAGTGTATCTCCAGAATATGACAATATGTCGCAGGGTACAACTGACAGTGTTCATTTCTATGATAAATTATCAAGGACATTTAGAGCAACTTGTATTGTCACACATCAATTTAAATACGGAAGGGATCACCCACTGACTTCAAACAGCATGGTCTAGGACTGTGTAGAGTGGCCTATAATGGACTCCAGTTGCAGTGTGTTTGGCCAAGGTCTCTCGATTTCCACCATTATGAATCATTTATAGCCTTTAAAGTTCATCAGGGCCCTAAAACACAAGCAGCTTCGAGACCCTGGAATTGGAAACGTCTGTTTTAAAAAGTGTGGTCATAGTCTTCAGAACATGGCCATTGAAGGTACTTTATTGAACATAAATTATGTATGGTCTTTTCTTTTTTAATTTAAATCCATCCACTTCTTCAGTTATCTTTGTATTGGCTTTTGGCCCAGGTAGATATAGGGTTTCCTAGTGTGGTATATTTTAATATTTTAATTTGTACAAATTACGCACAACATCGTACACAACATATTTTACAATTAAGGATCATAGGTCTTCAGTTCAAGTGCAGTCTGCAGGCAATCCACTGGACAAACAGACACTGAGGACTAACACCACAAAGAGAAAGAATACAGACTAAGGCAAACATTACTTATAAAATGTGATCATTAACACTAACAAGGAGGCTAGGGTATGACCTCTCAAGGCCAAAACCAAAAACCTTACAGGGACCATAACCATGTGACTATAACCATGTGTTCATTTATCCATGCTTGCTTTTTTTTCTGCACATCTTCTTGGAGCACTAATATTCCCATTTTGTTTAATAACATGTTCAAACACACTGATTACCACAACAATGAAGAGACAGAGACTGGATATGTTAATGAACAATTATGGAGAAATCCAACGAAACAAATGGATGAGAAGGTGAGGAGTTGAAGTAATATATGACTTCCTGGCTTCCCAACCGGAGAATTATTCAAACCTAAATTATTCTTGCAAAGGAATTTGTTCTGTTTTTCTTAAACCAGTTTCTCTCCATACAATCTCTTAGGTTTTATCAGACAGATTAGATGATGAATGAGAAAATTCTGTCTGCCCGTCCAAAATTCATCAGAATCTAAGACGGAACCAATCAATGCTTTAGGATTACTCCTATAACTCAGTTCAGACATGTGCCAGTAATATGTTTACCTGATAGTATCTATTGATTTTCCTGCAGCAGATACAAACAACCTCAGAATAAATAAAAGGCTTCTCGAATTAGCCGGGGCCGCAGCACCGTTGTCGCTCATTCATTACTGTAAGGAGAAAGTTGAAACGCGGGCCAAGGCTGAGGTTACCTTTGTATCGTCTATATTTAAATGTGACCAGAACATACACTGGTGCTGTAAACACTGCAGTACTTAAAAGTAGTGAACTAACTCAACAATATAAAGATCCCTAGACATATGCATGTATTGAAATCATGTATGGGGGCTCTAAGAGAAAAACAATCAATATACACTTTTTCTTTCAAATATTCCTGGTAAAATTAATGAAGTTGTTATTATGCTATATATTTTAAAGCTGGAAAGAAATAAGGCCACACACAAACACCCACATCCTCTACACATTATATTCCTTACTCACTAACACACATATACACAAACAAACTCACACACACACACACACACAAACACACACAAACATACACATACACACACAAGCAAGATAAAGCGTTGCGTTTTACATGTTAAAATAGAAACGCGTGCCATTTTGTCTCATTTCCTGTACATCGATTTTGTTTCATTGTATGTTTCAAAGAATGCTACGCTGCTGCATTTCCCTGGAGCCCAACAGACAAGATGCTCTGTAAGGATAGTATGCTATGAGACGGATAGGCCAGTGCCACCTCCAAACACACATGTCACTTCACACACACTTCACATACGATGGAGCACGGCTCCATCGTGCTCATGGAAGGCAGTGGAGGTTCTCTCATGTAACCGAGGGCTTAACGTGCTGTGAAGAGTTTGAATGGTGGAGGATGGAAACATATAGGAGTATAGGAGCACCTTGAGGAGTGAAAACCTAGTCGCCTTAAACCGCACATCTGTTATCCTGCTGATTGTGTGTGGGTGTGTTTGTGCTTGAGTGGGTAAAGGGGATGGATGTCATGAGGGGAGAATTACATTAGCACCACAGAGGAATATCTAATAATATAGTAGTGTAAATATAGTTTATAGTATAATTTAGCAACGTTAACTGAGATAATAACTTGACCACAATAATAATCAATTATTGATATAAACGGCTCCAATGCATCCACTGAGTCTTACACTGTCAAAGTCCCACTTTTCTTCCTCACTTTCTCCAACATACTTTAAATTTGTAGAAACATGGGAAGTTGAATGATTACAAGGGTCCAGAAAAAATAATCAAAAACAGTGGCTGGGGGCCGTACCACGCGGGAGTGGCAGTAACACGCGGGGACTGACGGTAACGTGCGGGGACTGACAGTAACACGCAGGCACTGGCAGTGACTCTACGATGCCTACAAGTAAACTGAGGAACTGGGGTTCGAACCGGGAACCTTTCAGATAGGGTTCGTAGGAACATAACTGCTAGACTAACATGCTCTCGTTCTGCTCTTGTGAAATGGAAGGAGGATAGTAAAAGTCAAACCTGTGAAAATCTTCTCCACTGTTCAATGAATCATGTGTTTGGTTGTATTTCAGCTTCTTCCCTCCTGCACGTTATTCAGTGTTCTGAAAGTGAGGCCGAGAGCAGTAGCAGACCCTGGTTTAGCCTAGTGTAAAGTATAGGAGCAAGAATATAAAAATAGGAGCAAATATAAAACAAATGGTTTATTGTTGTGCTGACAACCGGGTGTTGTTCGGGAGACAAACAGATACAATATATTCCTAAACTAGACAAACTGATTGATGTATGATTTAAATCAGGACTGTGTTTTTTGCCTTGAATGAATTAACGCTGCAATTTAATGCATCACTGCTGAAGAAGGAGAATTATCCTTCTGCTTCTTCTAGCACCAAGACCTCACCCTACATTTCAACTCGTAAAACCGTGGCTCACTGTAGTCAGCAGCTGGTGATTGGCAGCACTCGTCAATTTCCATTCATGGAAGGGAGACTCCATATTTACAGAGCCGCTATCCATATTACAATTTTGTCTGAAGATATTGATAAATCCCAGCATGTGTGAGGGCAAACTGTCCTTACTAAATCGTGGCAACTGTTCACATTCAAAGGCTTTCTTTTAAGAATATCTGCAAGGAAATTCCAGCATCAGTGTGGGTGGACTACAATCACAAACAGAGTTGTGAGTGTCTCAATTTGCAATCTTCTTTTCCTCGCTCATGTTGGGAAACCCTGCCTGTCCCTGCTTGTCCAGGCTCCATGCCTGTCCAGACACTCTGCCTGTCCAGACTTCTTGCCTGTGCAGACTCTCTGCCTGTCCAGAGTTTCTGTCGGTCCAGATTTCCTGCCTGTGCAGACTCTCTGTCCAGACTTCCTGCCTGCTCCCCGGGTGAGGGTGTACAGCAGCATCACGAGAGCATTTTGAAAGGCCAAGGTTCGGTTCATTCAGAGCATAGTGATGTATTTTGAAATCCACTTGGCCCTGTGACATCATGTCCATTCTTTCGACGTAAGACGGGACATGTACAGGTACTTACATGGAAGATCCAATCCTTTTACCTTTTATATAATTTTGTCCTCACACTGCAATCATAAGCTGGAAGAGGCAACATTTGATGAACTCCACACCGCTCCAACATCCTGATCTTCTAAAGCAGGGTTAGAAATAGACGGCAGCCAGATGGGAAAACATATTTTTAATTTGAAATTACTTCAGTTCTGCTCTTCTTACTGGTTTGTGTGAAGAGCAGACAATTTAAAAGTAAATTGTCTATTTCTTAAAACTAAAACAAGAGGCTCACTATCCACCTTTAACCTGCTAATCTAAAGATATTATTCACGGTAAATAGATCATAGCAAGACCACCAGTGCTGGTAGGGGCTAGGGGTGAGCCTTGTTAGTGTGAATGAACCTACACCCTTGGCGGCCAATACACACCTTTCAGAGCTTCTCTGAAAGGAAGTATTTTAATGATGTATAGGTTGTGGTATTCTATCTTTTGTGTGGTGTGTGTGATGGGAGGAGAGGAGAAGATTGCACACACTCTTCATCTGCCTTCTCTTTTGTGGTCAGACAAGCTTGGATCTCGAGCCTCAGCCTTGTGTAACGAAGTTCAGCCACAATATGACACACATTATTAAATCAGGAGAATTTAAATTTAGTCACAAAAGTATACTCTGTTCCCTTCTGCAATGATACATCCTTTACATATATTATTACTCCTAATGAGACGTGCAGCTTTGCCTGTTTCAGTGGAATTCAGGCTAGCCTCATGCTAGCTTCCCTGCAAAATACCTCTGATGAATGCCTCTCTATGATGGTCTTGTTTTCAGAGAACTGACTGGCAGCATCAGTAGGAAGTCCTAATACAAATAATTATCATACATTGACACAAAGTAATTTATGATGCAAATGATGCATAGTGCCTCAGATTTAATAGAACACAAATGCAGTTGTAAAAAAAAATAAAGATGTAGAAACGTATATACTATCGCTACAACGAAACACCCCAAGAACAAGAGCTCAAAAAAGCTTGCAGGGAAGCCATTACACAGAGAGGAGCATTGGAAAGAGAGGAGGTAGCCATTATAAGACCATTTAGCAGGTTTGAGATACTGTGTATAATGAATGCAGTCATCCTCTGAGGACCCATACACACAAACACGCATATACATGCACACATACACAAACAAATAGACACACATACACCCAATAGCTCATATGTGCCTGCTTGTATTACAGTGGCTTTGACTAGTGAGGCATTTAGGATTGATCCTCAGTGATTTACGTTGTGCTGCATGATTGATCGGAAACCCTTTTCTCTGAAATAACTCACGGTAAGAGTCTTTTGTCATCGGAAAAGATTCTCTGTGTACTTCCTCAGTCTTCATCAAAGAACTAGACCTACTGTGGTCTTCCTCACAGACGAATAAACTCTTCCTCAATTAGGTCTTAAATAAGAAGTATTATTTTAATTAGATCATTTTGTATATAATGAATTCTGTCTGTGTCATTGATCTGACCATTTGCTGCATGAAATGATAATAACTCTTTAGGGGGCTCCCTGATTAGGATTTAAAGCATTAGATAAAAATGTCAGATACAGCATACAAACATTTTACAACAGGGAGCACTATATAATCTAACAATACGAGTGTGTGGGTTACATACGATACAAAGCAGAACCAAAGCGGGCAGAGACTGGGGTGGTGGTGGATCAAATCTTGCTCAGCACATAGTTTTGCAGAGAGTGCGTGTGTGTGTGTGTGAGAGAGACAGAAGGTTATAAATTCATCGCCTATTAGTGTTTGATTGGACCACATTAGATCTCAGCTGATAGGAAGTGCCTGACTACTAGTATTTATATTACTGTCCTCTTACTGTGAAAGATGCCTTTAGTTCCTGTCGATTCAATAAATATAATAATTTATATCAGGTCATGAGGGGGCCTGCGGCAGCTTTCCGAACTTTTCAGCTTAAACACAAAGTGAGGAACTTGTCATTGATAAAGCTTTTAAAATACAGAGATTGAATTCTGTTACCATGTCACTGGCTTCAAGCAAGCAAATGAAATAATGCATGAATTAAAAACACATAATCTAATATTGCTTATAAAGCCAGCATGGCTAGAGCATTGCTTTTTTGGATGTGTCTGGATTTATTGACGTGAATGTAGCAGAGGGTCACGTCGTTATCACATACTTTCACAACCAAGACTTTTCTTTGAGTTCGAAACCAAATGTTTATTTTCAGAGACTCGAGAGGATGTTTAATTTATTCTTGACAGTGGCTGGAGAAATGCAGCTGGTTAGAATTCTCCTGACCGGGGCGGTTGCGGCGAGGTCGAGTTTCACTTGGATGCAATCCATGCAATTAAAAAGAAATGAAGAAAAAAAATCAATGTGGATCACTTACACTGTGGTGACAAAAGCCTAAACCGGGGACAACACTGAGCTAAATCTTAATTAGCAGGAATAACGATGCCGCATCTCTCAGGACATACGGGAGAGAACAGTGTGGCCTCTTCATTAGCACACTAGCTTAATATTGGATTATATAATGTATTGTGTTGCTGCCGGTTTTCACTTCTGATTGAAAGCCAAGGGGGGATTTGAGACGCAGTATCGCTAACGTAGGCTGCACACTACACTACACAGTTAATTTAGTGGATTAAATTAACCTTGACTTTGTTTTAGGTCATTCCTTAATGGTTTTAAACTAATATTTAAATAAATAGATACTCCTCTGTTGTTTAATTCTATAATTGTAAATATTCAGGTGTTCCAAATGTTTTAGTTCCTCTGGTTAATTATAATTTAAATACATTATAAAAATTTCAAATCTGCATTGTCCCGTAGGTAGCCGGGCACTTTTGGACTATTCACTCTCTTTTTCATTCCTTTCCAATGACGAGGAGGAAAGAGCTAGCAGCAAGAAAAACTTAACATAAAGACATAAGAAACAATTAGAAACACCATATACAAGAAAAGTTTTGCATCCAGGAAAAAGTATCTATTAACACGTTTCTTTCGCTTCATCTTATTTAGTTTTGTGGTGGACTTTGTTGTCGACTGCTTATGGCGCGTTTCCACCGGCGGGTTCGGTTTGGTTACTGCTGCAAATTCAACGCGCTCACAGAGCTCTGGCATAAAAGCCAAGACCCGATGCTACTCCAAGGTCCATTGTTATAAACTTCCTACAGTTCAATGTCAAAGAAACCGTCCTGAAGTTGGCTTGGAAGAAAAACATTCTGGTTAACAAGCAAATCTTCTTTGACTACGACTACGCCTTTGAGGTGATGGAGAAGCGGCGAGCCTATGTGGGGATTAAAAAAGCACTAAAAGAAAAGGGCATCTGATTCCAAACTCCCTTCACAAGGATTCAAATTCACTGGAGCACTGGGAATCGTATTACCTCAATCCAGTTCAATATAGAAGGGGTCGAGACATATCAGTTAGACATCATTAGATCAAGGTTGATTAAATGATGTGTGGTTATTTAATGCATGCAGTCAATTAATAACAGTCATTGTCTAATGAAACGTGTTCTAATAAAACGTGATGATTATTAAAGTATCTTTGTTATTAGATGTTCCCCTCCACTGCTCATACCATCATATGGATATAAAGCCATATTATAGGGTGCAGCCTACACCTGAGTTTGCCAAACAATTGAATAGTAAATAATATTCACCCATCTCAAACTAAAATTCCATTCTTAAATAGACGATAAACAAATAAAAGGTGGGTGAAGTAGAGGCCAATGAGATTAGGCCTCCTCTCTGCCCCCGTCTTGTGGATATCTAATGAGATCCTTTCATAAATAATGCTGTTCAACAGATTTTCCACTTCCAGTTCAACATTTGAACACACAGAATGTGACTGAATGTAAAACTGTAAATATATAAGTGCAGCATTTGTGTATATGCTCAAAATGTAATACACGGTTCATAACGTTGTTAAAGTGCGTATTGGAAGTTAGATACTGCAGTGAAGAATCAAATAGGAAAAAAAATTGAATACACGATTTTTTTTGTTTTTATTAATAAATCGACACTACAAGTGGCCTCTTGAGCCATTTTTGTGATACAATTTTACTTCCGCATCTCAAAAATAGTTTTCGAGCGTGACGTAGGAATTGGTAGACGGACGTTC
>JAOSLM010000034.1:13280646-13293544 GCA_025629765.1 Eleginus gracilis | reverse complement strand
TTAAATTCAGAGGCAAAAAATCCAGATACGTTATTTCAATGCATAAATATTCAGTGCTTAGAATTCAATGGCTTTTTGTTTTCAAAATCCGATTTACGTCCAATACAAAATCTCAAGGGAAATTGTATCTTAGAAAATTGCGATCTTTGCGATGAATTGCTAATAAGGCCCTAAATGTATTGGGGTCTAATCGTGGATTAATCGAGTGTCATGTCAGAGGGGAAGAGGAAGAGGGCGGCAGGTTTCCATGCTTCAAGGATGACCTCTATGTCTGTGGGTGCTGTCGGTATGCAAGGCTTCATCTTCCCTGTCTGTTCTGGTTGGTGGGAGGCTTGGGTAATGAGGCTGATTTTGTTTGATGTGAAGCGCTGGGCCTCCGGTGGTTGTTGGCAGGGTGTTGGGCAGGGGGGGTTAGACAAAGTAACGGAGCCGGTACAGCAGCTCACGGTGCCCACTATGCCAGGCCCTTCCAGCCTCTCCACACGGACTCCCTGTTGAGGAGCTCAGAGGCTCCGTTTCCATTTCCTCACTTAACCTCCAACCATCACATCTCCCCATGGCCTTGCCTCACCAGGGGCTCCTGCGCTGACTGCACCGCTTTAGGTTTTGAGAGCTCCGTAAGCTTAGGTGCTAGTGAGGTTTGACAGAGGAGAATGTCATATCTTTATCCCCTTTGGGAAATTTCCAGAACTTCAACAGAACAGGTTTCTGCTCCTTTTGAATATATGAAGTGCTAGTAAGTCTGAAAGAAGAAAAATATTCTATCTTCACATTCTATTGTCTATTTTCCATAGAATGTGAATCGCTTGTAAAAGTTCCTGTATGACGTCGACATGGAATGTGCTTGCAGCTTCATGGTAACTATTTAGTAGCTATTTGTGGAAGCAAGGAGATGGCAAATGGCTTATGTAAGAAAATAGTATGGTGATTTTCCGTCTTTGACATTCATCATATTTTCCCTAAATAATTTAATTGCAGGTAAATTCCTTCTAAATTTGAAGCTCTGTTGAGAAAGCAGTTGGATCTCTTGATTTTATGAATTAATGAATCAGCTTCAGACACACTTGAATATTTTGTGTTGCCATCGCATATGGCTAACAGTATGCTACACGTTTCTGTCATTATTCTCTTCTGCTCATTCATTGGTTGTGGTTAAATAACAGTGTTTATGTGGTTCAATTGACTTCTCATAGGCCTAAATCACCAGTGGTGGTACCGTTATATGTGGCAGTTTGGCAATCCCATGTCCAATAACAATAAAATGGCTATTGTTAAAGAATTGAGTGGCGTTTGGTAGCGGCAGAGCGGACAGACGGCCGTCGCTGTGAATAGTCAATTTGAAGTGTTCAAATCACTGAAAACAATCGCCGGCGTCCTTGCGATTGCAAACTGGTTGCAAAAATGAACCCCAAAATATAGAAGAAGAAGCGGATATTATGTCCAAACATGTTCCCCTTCAGCACAGTTCATTTTCCACTCTCCTCTCGTAAATGTGTTCAGTTCAGTCCAAGTTCTTTCTTTGTCAAATGCCCAACAAAATCAGGCAGTCACAGTCATTGCTACCAATTATGTTTTTGTTTTCCAAGCCCTCCTCATCAATGCAGGTAAAGAGTTCAGATGGCTTGTGATTTGTGGAAAAAGCTTTCCCTGAGCCTGGTGGTTTTGTTGCGGATTCTCTGGTACCGTTTGCCAGACGGTAGCAGAGTAAACAGTTTGTGACTATGATGGCTGCTGTCTCTGATTATAGTCAAGGCCTGTTCCTGGTCCTCCACCTCTACACTCCTCTGAGTGAAGGAGCTACCAGCAATTTACCCATAATGGCTCCCACTGCCCAGGAGAACACAGCCCAACACATCCACACCACATAACTGCTTGTTCGATCATCGTAGCAAATGTTTTAAATGTCAAAAAGCCATCCACTAGCCTTCTCATGGTTTGGGTCTAATTTATGCCAAGAAAGACTTAAGAAAGTACATGCATTCAAACATTAACCAACGTGTACCATTGTTTTGTGCTATATGGAAATATCGGTATATGTTGCAATGTGCTATGTGAGCTCTGTTAAATGTTTCATCACAGGTAGTAAGGCAAGATCAGAATTGTCTGCAGACAGAGTTGTGGATATAATATGTAATCTATGTATATGTAAAACCAAAACAATATTTTGGATGAAAAACTGTTTTCTGTGTCATGTCTACTTCTTCCTCTTCTCCTTGCACTGACCAATCTCCTTATATGGCCATCTTCCCTTCTTTCTCTCCTGCCTTAGCTTTAAGGTATAAAGAGTGCCTGTGTGACAGCAGCAATGCTTGAAAGCCTGTGGTTTCAGATGCTCTGGTTGGCCGTGCTACGCTTTCACCGTCCTCTTAGTGGCAGTGTTGGCTCTGTTTTGCAGAAGAGGTTCTGCACTGTGTAGACCCCAGCAGTGGAACAAAAGTGAACATATTTGGTCCTGCAGACAGCCAATGATGTCCATGTTCCTGTCAGAGCTGTTTATGTCTGGCATCTCCGGCACACCAATGCTTAGTGTTAACCTTTATATAACCCCCCACTGACATGGCAAATATTAAATTTGCCAAGTTCATCTCACAACAAGTACAGTTTTAATCACTGGTGGGAATACAAGCAAATATGCTTACCTTACTAAACAGTTTTCTACATTGTGAAAAAAAAAAAAATACATTCTAGTTCATCTTTATTATTCTGAAATTAACCTAGAAAAACGACCACTACTGATATTGAGCCGCATGACCACACATGCATGCACGCCACTCTGGCTCTCCTAGACCTTCCTCTGTAGCCCAACCAGAGGGCTCGTGAACGTGAGCTGGCTCCGTGCTCGCCTTGATTGAAGCCTGGGATCTCATGTGTACATCTTCTCTCAGGGTCCTGGCTGGGCTCCTCCACCCCTAGGATCATCCACATCTACCATCTGCTCAGTCTCTGCAATTCAACTCAGTTCAATTATAAATGGCTTTCGGGCCATGAAAAATAAACATTTGCTCCAAAAAACAAAAAGAAATGAAGGAGATATTACAATGAAATAGAAATTATCCACATGCTTTATATCGCTAGGTGGTTGTTGAGGTCCAAATAAAGGCTGCTAAGTATACAAACTTAAGACGTGGAAGATTCAGATACTGTTCAGTGTAAATCCTGAAACAAACAAATATTTGCCTTTGGATCTTTCGTTGGCTGTGCTTCGGATCGTTATACAGATAGTTGCTTTTTTTAGCTTGACATTGTGTTGGCTAGCTTCACCATTAAATCTATGAACTATTACTACCTCGTCAGTTAGACATGTAATCACATGCTTTTATCCAAAGCAACTTGCAATGAATTCAGTTGCATGTCATTAAGTAGCAGGTGGGGTCGCAGGGTTTGTCCTCTTGCTCAAGTCTGCAATACAGCAGACCTTGGGGTTGGAACCTCAACCTTTTTGGTGGTAGTTAACCACTAGACTTCATCCCCATCCCTTCATTATTTAAGTAACTGAAAGGGTATTTCATTGGCCATTTTAATTATACTATTACATTTGTAAAGACTGCAACCAAAGGGTGATGTTCAGGCTCCTAAATTAGTTTTCTCCCAATTTCTTTCTTTCCGTTTATCTAAGATAAATTCATTGCCTACTACTACACATGAAACATGGACTGACATGTGGCCGATCTACCGTCACAATAATTCACCTCATACATTGTTTTATTTGTGATGCATCTTGTCTCCATAAAAGTGCTGAGACACGTTGGGACAAAATGGAGGAAAAGCTAGAGGCACTCTATCATCTGTAGCCCTGGACTCCTACTAATGCGGCTGTACTGCACATACATATCTATTATATAGAGAGCATCGCTGATAGTTCTGTTGCTGTATGTTTACCTACTTAGCCGCTAAATACCATCCATTACATTTGCAATATCTCTGAAAACGTGGGCCTTCCTACAGTTCTGCATACCACCATTTGATAGTGTATCGATCGTGTAAAGATGCCACCATTGTCCCTCGTCCCATTGCCTCACAAGCATCCTCGGTTAGTTTGTTTATTCCAAGTGACTTCCACGCACTTTCCCCATGCATTACTTAACCTGTATGTTTTTCTTGGATTGATACTCTTATTGGGTGCTTGAAACACTAGATGAGCCGTGGTTGATAGGCATTCCAGCTTCTCCAGAACTTATACCTGTACCTCTTAACCCAATCTGTCTGTTTACATAACTTCTGCTCCCAGCTGGTGGAAGGTATGGAACGTATTCATGAATTCAATGCTCAGCTCATCGGTTTCGGCTCAGTCTTTCAGTACAGAGTGGGGGTAATTTCATACTAGGCTAATTCCACCCAATTTACATCCAGAATCAGGGAAGGCACACATGTTCAAACGCACATGTATAGATTGACCAGCGAATGAGGGTTCATATTTCAAGTTTACACAACGTATACCAACCAGAGTGTCCCACAAGGAGCCTTCAACCACAAAGTGCTAGAAATTTGCCTAACATTTTATTCTCTGGAGATGCAGAAACCAGCCACTCTATCATCGTATGCTACCCTCGTTATCTCAGAATCCGCCTGGATGCTGACTATCCTCACTAACTCAGTGTTTACTGCAGTTCACCTGAATGCTGGCTTTCCTCCTCACTAACCAAGTGTTCACTGTAGTTCTCCTGGACTCCGGCCATTCCCACTAACTCAGTGTTTACTTTAGTTCTCCTGGATGCTGGCTATCCTCACTAACTCAGTGTTTACTGTTTTTCTCCTGGATGCTGACCTCCCTGCTAACTAACTCAGTGTTTACTGTAGTTATCCTGGATGCTGGCTATCCTTACTAACAGTGTATGTATTCTGTAGTTCCACTGGATGCTGGCTATCGTCACTAACTGTTTATGTATTCTATAGTTCTGGGACTTGTTTCTGTGGTGATCGATGTCTCTCCTCTCTGGAGGACAACACAGCCTCAACATATCTCCTTGTTGAGCCAAAATAAAAGCGGCAGCACTCCACTGAGATCGTGTCTTGTCGACTCCTCATCCGTTTCTAACTTTAACTTGTTTTCAGAGTGTGTACATCTGGGGCGTGGAGTTGCTAATAACAGATTGTTTATTCTCTCAAACAGTAATGTGGTTTGATTCCGGAAACCTTTAATGAAACTGGTCCAGTGGGTATGGCTTTTCAATCCAACTGCTGGGTCTGTAAACACAAGAAGTACCCACTCCTGCATGAAATCCATAAACACACATCCACACTCCTCCTAGTTGATCTTTTCCCACTACCAGAACAACATGTATCGGGTTAATAGAACTGTGTGAATCCATAGCAAGTATCCATGCGATCATAATTAGACAGGTCTTTAATGTAGAATGTGTGTGTGTGTTGATCAATTAGCCGAGTGGTTGACCGATCGCCATGGATACCAGGGGCTTGGCTGGCCTTTTGAGTGGTGGCGCTGACCTATGCCTTTAAATGTCTGATCAATAATTGGTGCGTGCCTGACATTATTATTATTATGATATTGTTATTACTATTTATCTTTTTATATCTCGTGTATTTTAGAGGAACATGAAGATAAGCTGCCCTTGCTTTAGATTGAGCGCTGTTTGTCATGGTGGCTCATTGAGTTCACAACCATTTAATCAGTTAGCCCAACACGGCGTGGTCCAGTATCCCGGTGATGGGATGGCTAATCAAATCATAGCGTTGATCACGGCTCCTCGCCCCTCAGTGCCGTGTTTAAAGCCATCTCTGGCTTGCGTTGCCCTGGGTGTGGGAGCCCCATTCCCCCGTCGAGACCGCGTGTTATTTACAATACACCAGCAGTGTCAAACATTTAGCAGTTTGGGAGCCAATTAAGGGACTTGGCCTGCTGTCAGGCTGAAGGGTAGCACAGGCCTGGCTGCTTATTCACTCCCCTCTGGCAGGCTGGAGGGGGTTTGGCGCTCTACTTAAACCCTAAAACACACCGGAGGTGAGACGGTCGTATGCAAGGTTTTTGTTGGGTGTTTACTGACCAAAAGCTTACTCTAAGCCATTGTACCTGTTGGGACGCCCTTTCTTCCTGGAGAGAGGAGGAGTCTGAGGAAATTGGCTGGTTATTGGGCTTCATCGCACTGGCGAAAGGTACAGCCCGCGGGTACTCCATCAATTGGTGACTGCAGGTACGCCCTGGGTCTGTAAACTGGTGCTTGCATTTTTACGATTTCTGCTTCAGTGCCAACTAACCTCACAAATTCAGTGATCTTTATAATGTGCAGACGACGTGTCATATAATTTAGCTTATTTAGTTCCTAGTTGATCTTAAGGAACCAGAAATGATGTGCGAGGAAGGACATTGCGGGCCATTTGTTGACCTCACATGTAGTTTACATTTGGAATAGGAAGTGTCGGTCACCAACGGCGACCACCTTTATGGGCTATAATGGTGAGGTAGAGACCTGCAGATGCCGCATCTACTGCGGCTCTCCTCCAGAGGTTTAATTTTGTTAGAGAAGTGTATTTGTAATGACTCATGATGTTTCCAGAAATGATATGGCTACAGAACAGTCTTTGATTGAAAGAGATTTGAGTTGAGAGTTTTTGCTTGATGAAAGTGGGATTAATTGTGTGACTCTGTAGTGGTGTTGCTGTGGATTTTATGTTATATTTATGACAAAATGGTTTATTCCCCATTAACAACATTCGTTTTCAGAAGATGTTTAAGGCATGAGGTTGTATTCAACGTGAAAATGTTTTTTTCGATGTAATTTTAATGGAATGGGAGTTATATTGCTTGATAAGCTGTGTATGTATTATTCATGTCACTGTGGGATTGTGTTTTAACTGTCTGGCTGTCTCACCCTCCCCTCTCTCTCCATCTCCCTCTCTCCCGGCCTCTCTCTCCCCCTCCAGGGCAGTTTGCGGAGCAGCCACCAGATCTCACCGCAGGAGTTCCTGGGAGAGTTGAAGTCTGGGGTGATGGACGAACGGCTGCTGGCCTGTCTGGACTCACTGCGTGTGTCTCTCACCAGCAACCCAGTCAGGTACGCCAGCAGAACACTAAAAAGTCCCCTGTGCTAATCCCTCTACTATTTTTTAATAAATACATCCACACCTCCTGTGGTCCCCGTCCCGCCTGTCGGGCACTGGCTTTTCATCTGTGATGTGTCGGTCCTCCGTGAAGCTGTCCCCCGTGGTGCCCTCACAGCCCCCAGCCACAGCGGCCCACTGGAGGGAGCTATTAATATGTAACGCAGTCCCCTCTGTCGGTCTGTTCGTCTGTCTGTCTTTGTCCCTCTTTGTCCCTCCCTGTCTGTCTGTCTGTCTTTGTCCCTCCTTGTCTGTCTGTTTGCTCTCTATCTCGCACGCACACACACACACACATACACCTTTCTTTGATGCCTCTCGGCCGGGGTCCACCGCTGCATCTGTCTGGTTAGGTGACAGTCGCAGGGGGCTGTCCTCGCCCTCTGTTTGCAAATAACTTCCTATAATGTTTTTTAGCCTATAATATTTTTAGATGCAGGTCACACACACTGATGGAAACCACTTCAGGCTATCAAGGGTAGTGCGGTGGAAGAAAGTCGTTGAATTTAAATGTAAAGAATTCTGTTCCATCACTCATGCCCTTGTCCCCAAAATGAAAGTCTTATCATGTTGACGCACATTGGACCCATCATGCATCTGTACTCGGCGGTCGTGTCGTTGTGTTTGTTGTTTCAGATATTAATTGCCATGTTTGTGATTGCCCTACAGTCAACAAAAATAGGCAGATTAAACACTAATACACCATGCAGGGCTGTACACTAACGTTATTAGGTGGTAGCACTGGTAACGCTAAAGATTTCAGGAGCACAAATACAAATTAGTTATTACACACAGGAGCGTTAAACACAATTTTAGAAATGCATTTTTTGTTTGCTCTTGAATGTTGAGATGAGGAAGGCCAATGTATAATAATGATAATAGCCTACTAATAACAATTATATTTAAATAAATAATAAATAGAAAAAGAGGGACAGACTATAGAGCTCAACAGTGACGTATACATTCAACATTATGTATTCCTTGCTTTTATACTACCAAAATTACTAGAATCATCATATATTTTAACTTTTATCTAATTTGCGCTACAGTTCTTACAACATCTCTAACTTTCCGACTAATCTAAGGGAAATCACGGTTGCTGTGGTAAGTGATCGAGTGATCACTTATGAGCGATTCAGTGGCAGCAGTCATCGAAATGGCTGTCATCATTACACTTTTAGGATTGTGGGTATTATAGTACTAGTAGTAGGTGGTTACAAATGACATCGCAAATTAATCGTGTTTTTCTAAAAACTAGAAGTTAACATATACCGTTGTTTCACAATATAACGGCGCAAAGTATACTTTACTTTGGATGGTTACGACATTATGGCTTTACCAAAGCCTGTATCGAGAAAATGTAGCTCTATAGGTTACAAAAATAAGGTAACGTAAGGCAGCGGTCCCCCTTTCGGTCGGGACCCGATACTGGGTCGCGGCTCATGTGGTACCGGGTTGCAAAGAAAGAATAAATAACTTTTTTTTTTAACTTTTTTTATTAATTGGAAAAATAACAGGGGTTGACATGCATTGCTCTGCGTGCAATGCATGATCCATGCTGCTCATCGTTTTCATTTGCTTCAGCTTTATGTGACTTAAAAGTGAAAAGGTTATACTTAAAGTAACCAATATGACCTAATTTGATCCTACAGTGGGGTTTGAATAAATATTGTTTGACATAGTACCGGTCCTTGGCGTAAAAAAGTTGGGCTGCTGATGTAAGGGATAGGGGAGAAACACAAAGTGTAATCCAGGAAAACAATATACAGGAGAAATGGAATATCAGCAAGGGGCATGTCAGTCAACAATATATCAATCGAATGTTTAACTTCATGCTACATAAATATTTTGTGTAATTCTTTCGTTTAATTTCTTTAAAGATATGCAGACGCATAAAGCATTGTGACACTCTAATTGACTAACCAATTGTATGAGTGTGATGAAGTTATTGCTGTCCAACAAGTTAATTCACGGGTTTCCAGTCTTCAATGAGCAGTCGTAAGTAGTCGTCGCTGCTGCCCAACCTTCTCCTGGCCAGGTATACACAGCTAGGCACACTCATACTGGCGTTCTCGTCTTTAGTTCCCTGCGTCAACACAGATCTGGTGACACAGCTTTCTCTTTCAAATGTCAAGTGTGGACATCAGACATGTGTTCTTGCCTTGTGCATCGGGTCACAAAAGTGTAATTGAAACGACTATGGGTTAACATAAGATGCTGTGGCGACAAATTACTCCTTAACCTCCAATAATTTTTTTCGTGGCTGTCAATATTCTAGCTGGTTGAGGCAACGCTCTTAACTACTATTAGTTTGGTTTAATTTCTGACTTGTTCAATATCTTGTAGCTTCTATGCTAGCTGTTCGTAGTAGTGTTTGGTTAATGCAATCACCAGGAAAGGTCCTATGAAGCATTGCTCAAATAAGTGGTGGGCACTAGTCCAGGATAAGAAAAGTAATGTTTTTTTTTTGTGCAATTTTGTGTCTTACTATACAGCCCTGATACTATGCATATTTTACCAGTTTTGTTGTCTAGGTTGTCTTTGTAGTGTTATTATTTGTGACCTTGGAACATGCATTCATCTTTTTTCTTTTTGGTGTCGTTTGAAAATGATTCTACCTCGCTTCTCCTTGCAGAAGAAACACTACAAGGTGGATCTGTTGTTCATGAATGAATAACCTCCAGATATAACGCGCGCGCACGTTCATCTCTCCAAACATAATCTAGCCCTGCCATCCACCGAACCCTGTACCACAGCAGAACGTGTGGAAATGTCCCCCTTGAATGTTTACTGGGAAGCGTATGGCTGCCATGTCCTCCCCTCTCCCTGTGGCACGTCTTCCTAACCGAGACCGGCTCATCGTTGTAACACATCCTGGGGATGAAACGTGGTATAATTATATTGCGGTTAGTCTTTGCTGCGGGAGAGGGGAGCAGATCGATAGCTCATTCTGCTAGCTCTAGTCTATTACTTTAGATGGAGTGGAGGTGGGATGTGGCATTACCGTTAGCCGGCTCCATTAGCCGCTGTTAAGGCTTATGTGTGTGTTTAAGTGTATTGTGTGTCTGTGTGTGCAAAGAAAAAGAATAGTCCCTTTTCGAGCTCTCATTCCACACCGTACGAGACAGACGCTGGTAGCGTGAAGCGGTCTCTGCATCTCAGACATCGCTTCCACAGGCATTTTCCAAAGCCAGTCAGCAGTGGAACGAGATAACAAACGGCTTCACTGTTTACCTGTGTCAATGACATGGTTCCCTTTCAAAATGTCGATAGAAAGGGCTTTAAAGAGATGGTCAAAATATTCGATCCCAGGTACGCGTTACCTGCACGCACACACATCAGCCAAATTGAGATGCCTAAACTATACGGCAAGGTCCACGAAAGAAAGAAAGAAATCCATAGTATTAAACATTAGTGTTTTTCAGAGATGGAAGTAACTTGAGAATTATATATATTTTTTCTATGCCGTTTTGCTGCCTAAACAGTATTTTATCCCTTCAGAAGCATTTATATCAAAATTAGAAGATAAATAATGAACATACCGTGATATAATACCGATCGGAGCCCGTATCGTACAGGGGTCTCTCCGGAGAAAGACGTTCTTTCGGGACACATCCGATCCCTTGGCGTTGCCTAAGAATATTCTTTGTGAGATATACAGTTTCTCATCAGAGGGTATTCGCTATTTGATCGTCCTTGTTGGACCTTATGTAGGCAATGCTACACATAGAAGCCTTGCACTTACTGTTGCAACAAAATAAATAAGTTTCCTAGCTTCTTGCCCACTCAACCTGTCAAGGAAGGATTTTACACGCTTTCAGGAAAAGAAAACCCCTGCCTCCATGCGAGAGTGGTATATTGGTGGTAGCGAGTCAGTCTTGAAATTTTGAGTTTGTCTCCCAAGTGATGTGCATTTATGTGTAGCTTAAAAAGCCCTAATTCTTATGTCATATGGAATCCTTATTCACTAAAGGTTATGGAATTATATTTCTGTGCTTATTTCAAACTTAAACCCATGTTCTCAAGGCCGTGCTGGCACCACATCTAGATGGGGGTAAAAGGCATGATGATGTACAGGCGAGATTTGAACCCCGGTCGCTGGCGTTCGGGTATAGTAATCCACTACGCCACCGCCGCTACCTGTCAACAGTTAAAAACATATGCTATGCATTTTTTATATAGGGTGTATTTAATGTGAATTCCCTAAATGATAGAATAAAGCAGGTTGGACATTGCTTTTGCATTTTTAAATCATCATCACACTGGCGAACAATTCTGCATTTGGCATAGACAATATGCAGAATCTTTTCACATGATCGGCTGTTTTTTGCCAGCACACCTCCCTAGCCTTATAATGTGCAACTTTGTTGCCCATAGCTGTTATCTGATTCTTGAACTCCTCATATGAATTCATTATGACTATCTGTTCCTCTTGAGTTAAATATACTGCTCATGATTGAGCAGTATATTTTTGCTCTTGTGCTTGGAAACTAAAGCCTAAAACCTGGCTTGACAAATTCACTCGTAAGTGAGCTTATTTGTCGATCCAAGTTATCCAAATAATGCCTGGCTATGTTCAGCATGCTTTTTAGTATACCCCACTGGTCCAATGGTGGAGTCCTCCCTTAGTTGAACTCCCTGATGTTCTGCACCAGATCCAGAGGATACAAACGCACTGGAGAATTAGGATTCACTGTTTCCAGTACTGTTTTATATTTGGATGGTACTTTATTAATCCCAGACATTGAAATGTGAAATTCAGCTGTGATAACAGAAAGTACAGTAAGGTGTGTGTGTGTGTGTGTGTGTCTCTGCATGCAACCATGAGGGAGGCGGGGCTGATCGTTTCACTTTGACAGTGAGTGATAACGCACTTACCCTAAGGGTGAATTGATACCAAACTTTTTGGAGAACTGCTTTCCGGAAATGTTAAGGGCTGAGTTTAAGGCATTACTAATCTGGTAGTAATGCCTTAAAAACACAGAAACACAGACAACAAGGTGCTGAGGGAACCTTTTAGTCCCCTGAATTGTAGTTCTGGGGAGTAAAGTTCTGGGTGATCTTGTCTGGAAGTGCAGGCTCTCGCTCTCTCTCTGTGTGGCCTTTATTAAGCTTTAAGTTCAGTGTGACTCTTTTATGAGAGCGCTGGCTTGTAAGCAGCTGTGTAGCCGTTTTGTGTTGGTCTAACAATTAGGAAATTTGACAGCTACTATAGGGCAATTGAGACTATTTTTTTATCTCCTCTTTTCCGACAGTGGTAAAATAAGTATTTGATATGTCAGACACAGACATAATAAGCCCTACGATGTGTCCTGTACCTGAAACTTTAACAGGGATCACAAACCTCCTCGAGTTCATCAAAACATCTTGTGGTTCGCTAAATTCAAATAAAATGTATAAATAAATTATCTTGTTTTTAGATCCACATAACACAGAGGGCATCTTTGCTGTTTGCAAGCATCATTTTACAATATCATTATCATAGTAATCTAATTAGAGGTATTTAATAAATATGGTAAATATAATGGTTTTATTGATCAAGTTGGTCTCTGCGTCATAGAGTGGTATGGGTCTTTGCCCTCTGGGAAAGACCCAGAGGGCTGTGTCTTTTTTGGAATTTATATATATTTTTTAAGGTGTTTCCTTAACAACTGATTAACCTTATGTTCCCACCTACAACGTGGAGCAAGGGGCACGTTGCCGGCTAACATTAACAGACCTAGCTCATAAGCAGCTGTGGGCCCTCTGCCTACTGGCCAGGTGGTCTTACTGTTGACCCTGTGTGTACTGTGTGTGTGTGTGTGTGTGTGTGTGTGTGTGTGTGTGTGTGTGTGTGTGTGTGTGT
>JAOSLM010000034.1:13243906-13257825 GCA_025629765.1 Eleginus gracilis | reverse complement strand
TCTCTCTCTCTCTCTCTCTCTCTCTCTCTCTCTCTCTCTCTCTCTCTCTCTCTCTCTCTCTCTCTCAGAGTGATTGAGTTTGCTCTCATCAGCTCACCTCTGTGTGCCTCACAAAGCAACAGTAGATGGATTACAGCCTCCGCCTAATTTCTCCTTCTCTTCTAGATTACATTTCTACTCATACGGCAGCATTGCTACCTGCTCATCAGTTATTTTATTCCTCTCTCTCTCTTATTTTCTCCCTTTTGCATCAACACCAAATTGATTTGTGGGGGAGGGGTGAGGGTGCATCTCGTCATCTCGCTTTGGAGAAGCGGTGAGCTGTGTAACAATTATCCACTTGCTGGCCTGCATCCTATGCCCCTCTCTCCAGCAAGCCGGAAAGCGAGCAAAGGAGGGTGAGTGCCAGTTGCTCCGTCACCCTTCCTTCCTTCCTTCTATCCTTCCTTCCTCTGCTGTGGATCAGCTGAATATTATTTCCGCCTTTGCTCCCTCCTCCCCTCACCTAACCTCAGCCAATGATGGAGATGCAGCCGGCCGCTCTGCTCTGCTGTGCATTTCAATGAAGTGCTTGTCGGGACCTCCTGCCCGACTACTCAATATCCACACCAGCCTGGGCCGTGGCCCTGTGCAAAGCAGGGAGCTACATTCAATTTCCTCCCTGACATTGTCACCCCGATCCTCTGCATCCCTGGCAGCAGTCACCCCTGTATCCGTCAGCCCGGGCCCTGTCAATCTCTGCCAGGGTCCCTCGTTTCCCTAACCCTGTTGAACCGACATGCACACGCACACACATGCAGACGCACGCACTGTGTGTCCCCCTTTTACCTACCCTGGAGATTGCCTCGTCTGGACAATAAAGCATTAATAGAATTGTCTGTAATTACCGTCACAGTCCTCTGGTGTCGTTATTTAAAGTGAAGGCCACTCAATCATGCACACGACTTCTGTTCACTAACTACTAACTCCTAGTTAATGGTTATCGTCAGTGAAATAACTAAGTATAACTAAATACTTTGTACAGCACTTTATATTTTTGTAATATCTCAAATTTTGATTGTATACTTTGATTGTTCTCAGCCTCACGGCATTGATTGACAACATCTGTTTCGACACATTTTTACAAAAGATCAGCAATGTATGGTGAAATATGTAAACTCATTCCTAGATGGAATGAGTACAGGTTCTTAATGTACGTTGTTACAGAGGTAGGATGTTCAGAACTCCTTTTTATGTGAGTGAGTAGAAGACCTACAAGTTTTTCCACAGGATGATTATAGTTATAATATTGTTAAGTCCTCGCAGAGGTTGAAGAAGCAGTGATACAGCTTATAATAGAGTTAAAATGATCATGGCTGTACAGGAAGTAGAAGTTAGAGCAGAGGTAGAGCCGTCTGGAGTGTCTGTCGTTGTAGAAGGTGCTTCATAAAGGAATGCATACACTATGCATACTGGTGACTACTAAATACATTATAGCAGCAGGGGTTGGCATAGCAACACATAAAATACAAAACCCTACCTGAGGGCTTCAATGTCAGTGCTCCATGGCGCTAGATTACTGAAGTGACAAAGCCCTGCACACTTTCCAACACATCTAATCATCAAACAACTTTCCATGCTGCACCCTCACCTTGAGACTTCCTGCTGATGAGATTGTGTGATGCCAGCAGGTGCACAGCTTGGAGAGTTAACTGTACAAACAAGAAATGCAAATTATGACGTTTGTCATTCACCACTCAGACATGAAATTGCTTCCAGTCATGTTGTCGTTTAGACTTTTTCTTGTTTTCCTGCCGTCGTGTTCTATGGTTTTTTGTGTGTGGTTTGCCCCAGGAATTGTATGGAGACGTTAGAGAAATATAACGCTTGACATGTGGCATCCCGACAGGAAAGGACATGTTCTTGAGCTATTCGAGAAGAGTCCAGGGCTTTCAGACTAAATTACAACTTTATTGTCCACCGATAATTTGCTAACTTTTTCAGCTTTACCCATACTGATTTAGGTTCATGTTAACTTTTCTGCTCTTGTCTGCTTTTAGCACACTTAGCCTTAAACTGGCTTGTCAGGTCCAAATGAGAGACAATCAAAAGAAAAGTAAAGAAAATTCAAACAGTTATCAAATATACTAAATATTGATTTTTCTTTTTTCTTCCTATCAACCACAGCTGGGAATAGACAGGACTACTGAAGAGAATGATGTTGATTACCTTGACACCGTTGGCATGAAAGCCATTTCCTGCCATACATAACACATAATAGTCTCCTCTCCACAATGCTGTGTGCCGGCTTTGGTTTAAAGCCTGGCTCCCTCCCTAGGCCATCATATAGGTGATGTACCCTGCAGTTAGATACTGGAAAAAAGGCACAATGGAAAGCCTTTACAGGAAAATAAATCTGTGCAATATGTTGCCCCCAGATCTTTTAATCAAGGGGTCCGTGGAGATCCCCGTGTCCCAACTAAAGCCATCTCTACATGAGAGCTCTTTGGGGACAACCTTGTCTTAAAGACCTCTCCATCCATGGATCGTACGTGGCCAACCATAAACCTGTTTGATTCCCCCGGGAAGCCGTAGGCATCTGAAATGTCAACGGCTCTGTTCAAATATTTGTTCCATAGAAATCAAATACACCTTTGACACTGTGTCACGGCCATACCTTTTTAGTATTTGGCTACTCTCGCGCTCTCTCGTTTCGCTCTCTCTCACTCTCGGTTTGAATGATTATATTTATTAAAATACTATCAGGATGATGTATTACATTTTTGTACAGACTCCTGTAACCTCTGCTTGACTTACTGCAGTAATTCCTGCAGCCAAGACTGTATTTTCGTTCTGGTTCTTAATACAATGAACCCTCTATGAATATATTCCTGTGATATGACATCCAGTTAGTTACGATTTTCCTGAGCAGACCAATTGGGACAATTAAATTATTATTATATTAACATCCTTATAATCTACCACACACACACATGTTGTTTAGCAATAGCTTTGAATGACGTCTTTATTCCAGTCACGTAATTACTTCTTATCCCACCCCATACGGTTAAACATCTTGTTATTACAATAATCTTATACTTTTAAGTTTCTAAGCTAATCCCTTTGTGGGTCCACTTGTGTAAAGGCTTCTTAGTTCATGCGGTATTGCATGTTGGACAGAACACAGCTCTGTGCACAGATCAAAACATGAGCACTGTATGTGCTGGCGGGTGTCAGAGAGAAATGTTCACTACTCATTTATTTCCGTGCTTGATACCTTACATTCCTGTGTTTGTGTTTGGATCCCAACAGCTGGGTGCAGGGCTTTGGCCACGAGGGTCTGGGCCTGCTGCTGGACGTGCTGGAGAGACTGCTGTCCAGAAAACAGTAGGTCTACACCACGTGCAACGATCAAAATCAGCTGGAAGCTCAATCATAAAACCTACACACAACCACATAGTTGGACACACCATATGCATTTGTACACACAGAAATGCACACATGCATATGTACGCACACGTCGTTAACACATGCACTGATACATGTACACACACACTCACTCACTCACTCACTCACTCACTCACTCACTCACACACACACAGTGTGACAATGTGTTTTGAGCTGAATGTGTTGCCCCGCTGTGTTCCCAGGCAGGAGAAGATGGACAGGAGGAACCAACACAAAGTGGTGCAGTGTCTCAAAGCCTTTATGAACAACAAGGTAATCCTCTCTCCTCAGGCTCAGACATAATAGTGCTCACTTTGGTAATCCTCTCGTCACACTCGTACATATTATACACAATAAGTTTCACTTTGGTTATCCTTTCCTCACTGATACACACTATACATAATAGTACTAGTTGGATACATTAGAGATAATATTCTCCACATTGGTTATCCTCCCCTCACTGATACATAATATACATAATTATAATAATAATCACTTTGATATGAAATTCATGAACATACTAACTTTTGTTATCCTTTCCTTGCTGATACTTATTATATATGATAATACCCACTCTGATATAAAAATGTATTACCCTTAATCACTAACAATTCTATAAAAAAAAGATAGAATCATTTTGGTTGTTCTCCTGAATTTGATTCTTAGATATCAATTTGAGTTAAATACATATCAACGAAACAAGTACATTTTTATTATCGAGTTTTATACATAATTTCAGTGCAGAATGGGCCTTTGGGGGGAGACTACACAGAACATGAAGCATGATTGGTCTGCATACAGTAAAGGCAATGAGTTTGTGTTACTTTATTCAATAGAAATTGATGAATGTTGTTGTTATAATGACCGTTTGATAAACAAATATATATATATATATATATATTTTGCTTGAATAAATGAAGCCCCATTTTATTACAACATTGGGAGGACCAGGCTGATTCTGGTCTCCAAATGACTAAACATTTGTATCTATATAGCTATTTGTAAAAGCCAATATTAATTTGTGATACGTCCTTCTGGAGGTGTTGGTGTTCTAAAGTCCTTGCAGCATAATAACATAACTTAAAAGCACAAAATGCATTCCTTCCCTCTCATCCTTGCCATGACGCTACATGATATTGTTGCATACTTATTGCGTAGGCTACTTTGGCTAAAGCCTGTATATTCAGTATGGCAACTTGTTTAATGTTTTATTAGAAATGTCATTACTGATATTTTCTGTCCTCTATAATCCCGTTCAAATTTCATTTAATTCATTCCTCATTATCTACAATATTGTAATTATATTTTAATTTGTAATCCTCAAATTTAGCATATTTTAAATGTACCTATACACTAAATACACAGGTTTATGCATTGCCAATGCCACCGTCTGCATGTGGTTGTTAAAAGTTCTGTACACTAGAGGGCATTCTACCAATTACATTTTTCGTGAAGATAATAATAGGCACAAAATTATATTATATAAACGCTGCCTCTCGACGGCGTTATTATAATAAGCGGCGTTGTCCGTGGTGATGGAGAACACTAACTCAAGACTCATGTTTTAAAGTCCTTTAACATTGAACGCTATTGTCCACTGAGATTTATTCACACTACAATCAAATAATAACAAATCATTGAGTTGAATGGGACTGTACACATACAATGCAATTTTGTGAAAAGTTGCATAAATTGTAAGCACAACAATGTCGATGTTTTAGGGTTCTATCCAGCGAGTAAACCAGTACCCTAATTAACTAATCACATTAGGGTATCTTTATCAGTTACCATGGCCAATGTATATGTTGTAGGACAAGGCAACGGTAAGAACCTATCTTACTGCATTGATAGTGGTAACCTGTAATTGTCAAAAATGCATTAATCTCGATAGCAGTTGGCGCTACAAGTAAGCAGTTGAATTTAACCCAGGTACCTGAATATAGGTTTCTTTTGATATCATGAAGGTGTGCAGTTATATCACAGTTTCATTTTGGATACCAACTTTCCAAACCATGGATGTATTAGAATGCACACCTACTTACGTATCATAGTCCCAATCATCTGTGAACAGCCATTCCCTGCACTATTTTACTCTTTGATTAAAAAGTTAAACTCTTTGTTGTGTTAAATGGTGGAGCATAAGCTCGTCTTCACTAGGCTACTGAGGTTGAGCATTTCATCTGTCTGTCTTTTTACCTGTGCGAATAGTATAGGATATTTTTGTTGTTTTTTCAGTGCCACTCCCGCAGTATGAGACTGATTGGTCCAATTTAATATATACTAAGAACGGTCTTGTCCTGTGTGAAAACAAAAGTAACAGATAGTCAGTATGTTCTTCTTCGGTGCTAGCCAGCCATAGACGTTCTCATCCATGGGACTGTCTATATCTGCACCTGGCTGGCTACTAGTAGGGCTACAATGTACCACAGACTCTACAAACAAAAATCACTTGATTCTGAGATATCTATCTGAAAACACTTTCTCAATCAACGCTTACTTTGGCCGTCAGGATTTAGCTTTGGTCGTCTCTGAAATCCTTTTGGCGGCCTAACCCTGTTAGGGGTGACCTCGAAACGTCAATGATTAAAATCTTCGATATAAAGACATTTAGTCGACCTTGTCGACTAATCGTTGTCGGGAAAAACAACGGGACATTCCATTGGGAGGATAGGGCGGGCTGCCCATTGAGTGATACCAGAGCATTGCTTGGCTTCTAGATGGAAAAGCCTATTTTTTTTATTTTTTTTGTTGGCGTAGGGGATTGACTCAGTCTTCTGTGTGCAATTTGCTGTTATGTTTTTCGTTCGATAAATGTCCGTATTGTTTGTTGGATATCCCCTTTGTGTAATGGTTGTGGCACTTTCCAATATATATTTTTCAAAGTCTAGTAGGTTACACAATGTCAGGAAAAAGACTTTGGCAGAATTTTGAAACCATTTAAGATGGTCGAAAAGAGTAATGTACACTGTGTCCACGGGCGCTGTCATATCATACTACATGATAGGAGAAAGGGATTCCCTCCGTCTGTACTGTAGTGTATTTTTCTTGTTCCGGTTATTGATTGGTGACGCATTTGTTCTGTACACTCAAATGCATCTTTTTATGTACATAAAATGTGTATCAGTCCAATTCTTATTTAACTTACTTTAATGATGGGGGTTAGTCACAAACAGATTGGATGTGTCCGTCTCTAGAGACCGCCACGGTTTGATTTTATAGATGTATTATTTTAATCAAGGCAAATTATTTGTATCCATCTATTAGCTATCTTCTCTGAGAAATTTACCGAAAATTAAGACATTAACAGAAGAGAACATCGTTTTTATATTGTGAATATGCCTTGCCTATTTAGCTATGGTACACCCTGATAAGCTAATTCAATCTTTGCAAGCGTTTACACCACACAGTAGGTCAAAAATAATTGGGCCTTATTGTGCCGCATTTACAAAAAAACATAGAACATATGATTCTAAGATCACTCAACGATGGGTCTGGCCTAACTAATCGGATGCAACCATGCAAAATCTTAATCGAGGACACCCCTAGATAATGTTAATCACTTCAAATATTGTTCCCTGACTATGATGCATTTGAAGCTTTTAAAATAAATGCATTTAAATGTATGAACATGATGATACAAGTGGAGGTGAGACAGCAGGGGTGAGAGTTACCAAGGGCAGATGTATGCTCACTCTGGGTTTAGTGTACTCTTTGCTCCAGTAGCAGCAGCGTGGGATTGGAGCCAGCAACCATCAGATTACCTGCAAGGAGCCGGTGTGTAGCTCGACAGGCCCTGCCAGCCTAACTCCTTAGCCCTCCTGTTCACTGAGTCTCCCGTAGTCCCGTGTTTCTCCATCGTTCTTCGTCGCCGAACACGCAGCACTCTCATGTAATCCAGCGTCTCTACAGGCACCAGCCCCTCTCCCTGCCAAGACCTTTCCCTGGCTCCTCTGGCATTATGGGATAGCTTTTACCCACAATGCCGGAGAGGGCAGGTGCTGTCTGCCAGCTGTCTGAGCAGCTTAGAAAAAGGGGGAATAAAATTGACGAAAAAGGAAATCACAAACCCTACTATATGTCCCTGATGTCATGGCTGTGTCACTACAGCCTTGATGCTTAAAGAGGAAAAATAAAGGTTAACAGGTTTGTTTAATCTGTATTTTCCAGCAAACAAATTACTGATCATTTTGCAGACTGGATACTGGGGTGGCTAATGTCCTAATGATCCAACTGGACCTTGCAGTAAGGAATCCCTCGTGCTCTCCCTCATTCTTGTCCTCGCTCTCACTCTCCTCCTCCTCTTGCTCACTCGTTTTCTCTCTTTCCCCCTCTCTGTCTTTCCAAAATGTAAATACATGTAGAAATGGTGGTGCCCGTTTAGATAGCTGACAGGTAGAAAATGTAAGACAAGCCCTTCTTGTTAATCAACCAGGGAACCGAGGTCTGCCACACTGCTGGGTTCGTCTCCCCCCCACACTTAACTGGGACCTGAGGGTCAGGGAATGCAGGATTTTTACCAGCGCTTCCAGCAGATTTGTTTTGCTCTGACCTTTCTGTTGAATATCACACATAGACAGGTGTACATTTGCATGTCTTTTGGTCATATCTCGTGCTGGTTATTTTGTTCCGCTACGCTCATTGCCTGGCTGTTGCCTCATCTTCTTCCAAGGATTTGTTTGATTTATTCTTTCCACCCATCAATTTATTCAACAGGCATTGTTTCAGTTCTGAAACAAAAAAAAGAACCACCTTGAAATAATTCAGAAACTGAATAATTTAACAAAAAATAACTTGGTTGCCTTTTAGGTTTCACTGTTTACCTGCAATTGAACGCTAGATGGAATTGTTATTGAATTGCCACAACACGGCCAGCCAACCATTTACCTTTGTTGCTACCAATGATGACTGCTAATTATTCAGGAGTCTCTCCTGGCCTGCTTGACCACTCGGTTTCCAGTGTAAAAACAAATAATAACACAGAAACTTGCTTGCTTCATTGCTTCAATACAATAATGTTCACTTCATTATTATTTGTTTTATGTACCGTATTTGTCTTGAATGTTCTAAGGCTTTTGGTCTATTTGGGGCTGTCTTGGAATTACCATTTTTAAAAGTTTAATTAAGCTCATGTAATCATGTCTACACTTATTTAGTCTGATGAAGTTATCTATGCAAGTATCCAACATTAATAGCTGTCAACAGCCCATTGCAGATAGATTTGACCCATTGAAGGTTAATAATGAAAAACATTGCTTATAATAGTAGAAATTTTAAGTTACAAATAAAACTACACAAATTATACAGAGCATATGCCTATACTATATGCACAATAAGAAATGTAGGTGCAAAGCAAAATGTAACACTATCGACAGTAAGAGTTTTAGTGATGGTGTCTGCTCATTTATTGACATTTTGCATGAAGTGTGACTGTAATCTATGTGTTTGTCTCCAGTATGGCTTGGAGCGTATCCTGGGTGAAGAGAAGTCGCTGGCTCTGTTGGCCTTGGCGATCGAGCCAAGCCAGTCAGCCATGATGACGGACGCTGTCAAGCTTCTGTCCGCCATCTGCATCGTAGGCGAAGAGAACACGTAGGTCCTTTCTCTCACTCTTTTCATCAGTGTTCAATCAACTATTGCGTTCAGATGGGAAATATTATAATCGACGGAAGGTGCCCCACTGACATTGTGGCGATAGTCCTGATGGATTTGTCCAAACCAAAATAACAATTCTACATGGCAAACGCAGGGGCCACTTTCACTCATAATTATTGACATTATTTTTTACATTGATTGCTTTCTGACTGTGTAGTCAAGTGTTAAAGGCACTGTAAGCAATCTAAATTATTTAAATTATAAAAAATAGCTCTGTATTCTGACCACAATCACTGATATAGAGTGTTTGGTCAGTTTTATGGGTTCCCGCTCCCAGTTTATCCAGTCAGGAAAGCATAAACTCCACAAAGCGGCGTGCATGCACGGAAGGAAGCAGGATTTCCATGTTGACAGAAAATGGCAGTCAGGCGATGCTTCAAGCCCTCCCAAGAACGGCTTACAGAACCAAACCCCCCAAGCAAAAACAAAAAGACTGATGAAAAGAAAGAAGAAAAGAAAGCTGCCAGGAAAAATAAGTCCTGACATGGGAATGAGGGAGGGCAGTACTACCTGCAAAAATGGAGAGGAAGTTAGCCAAAACGCCCATCTCGCGAACAGCGTCTTTAATACATTTGTCAATGTGCCCTGTGGAGCACATATGACTTAAGTTGATGCTGCACTGTTGGCGATGTGTTGAGGCATTTCTAGTGGAGCCCTGGCGTAAGGCTATGGCACCAGGAACCCTGCATTACCCAGTTGGTCCCATAGCGACACACTGACATTGTCTGGTGCTGGTTTGAGCTAAATAATTGCAAAGTCGTTTTAGTAAAACATGCACTAAATGACCAATGACCAAATAGTAAACATGCAATAACAGCCCCACCAAGAATTTTACTCAAAACAAAGAAAAGTCCAATAATATGAAAGATTTGACAATGTCAGTGGAAAATAATCATCATGGTAACGTTCCATTTCTCCAATTTAGCATTCTGATCTCCATGTGCTCAGAGAGGTCCATTGAGAGAGAAACAAATTAATAAAATGAAATTCACAGAATATATGTATGACCTACAAGACGTTTTTGTTTGTGTTTTACTCGTGTGTCTGGGGTCCCCCTGTAGCTTGGAGAAGGTACTTGAAGCCATCACCACAGCCGGGGAGAAGAGAGCCATCGAGCGGTTCGCTCCCATCGTACAGGGACTCCGAGACCGCTCCGTACAGCTACAGGTGAGATGACGGGCTTGTGGGTGTGTTGTACCTGGTGTACCAGTTAGGTTCTGGTACCAGGTGAGTGTTTCGTTTTACCAGATGATTGTTTTAGCAGGTGCTCGTATTGTACCAGGTAAGTGTGTTGTCCCATGGGAGAGTGCTTGAGAATGTTGTACCAGGCGAGTGTGTTGTACCAGGTGATTGTGTCGTACCAGGTGATTGTGTCGTACCAGGTGAGTGTGTCGTACCAGGCGAGTGTGTCGTACCAGGCGAGTGTGTCGCAACAGGCGAGTGTGTTGTACCTGGTGAGTGTGTCGCAGCAGGCGATTGTGTCGCAACAAGGGAGTGTGATTCACCATGTGATTGCTTTGTAGTAGGTGAATGTTTTACTGGACCAGAAGAACCCAACACATCACTATCGCACTCCACTTACTGTGCTCTTCTGCCTCTCTGTTCTATAGGAGTTAGAAATGTATTTGGTACAAACCTCATGGTACTGACTATTAATCTCCAGTTAAAACACTGGGTTAAATCTGCTCAAAGCGGCATATTGTATCCTAGTGTGTTGAATATAACAATTATGCATTTTTCATTGGTGCAGTTTTGACTATGGAAGGCATGAAATGTACATAGCTGAAATGCGTTGGTATGTTGTCAAGATTAAGCAAATGTGAGTTGTGTGTTTTCCAGCAGTACTGCTTGGGGTGGACGAGAGCCAGTTCCTGCTTAGACTGGCTTCTTAAGTGGTTGACAGCAGCACAATTAAAAGCCAGGAGACCTGAGCTGGCACTGCCATGTAGTGGCCTGAGTCACTTGTGGTCCAATTAGCATTTCAGCCACGTCTCCGTCTCGGCTATTAGCAAGCTACACAACCATCTATTATGCAGCAGGAACCTTGCATAACCTAGCTGCTAACTGCTAATTTAAACAGAGGTTGTTTGATTACATGTGTAGCATTAAAAATGACTGGAGTATAGCCCTTTTCTCTATCCCCTCATATGTATTCTTCACTTTCACTTATTCTTTTTCAATTTTTCGGCTCTTTTAAACTGAGATCCATTACAAGATTTATGTTTGTTATTTCAGCTTGAGGTATACATTTCAGGAATGAAATGTAATCATGGTGTTGTGAAGTCTGAGTACAGAGGAGAAGTGTCCATGTGTTCTTGGGGTGCTGTTAGTTCTGAAGACTGTTCCCTCACTGCTGCGACTGTCCACATTATTACCATTCCTGCCACAGAGAGCTGAACCAAGTTATGTTCAATTGAGTTAAACAAGTTCCTCAAATCCCTCACTGCTCCCTGATAATTTTTACACAATCCCTACTCCCTGATATTATTTACACACCGTAAGGGGATGATATCCTGTCGGATAATGAGGGTTTGAGTCTGCTGTACCGGTGTGGTGTGTGGTGTGTGCTGACACACATTGCTGGTTGCCTGGCGGGCTTTTCTCCATTTAAATAGATGACCCACAGCAATCTAGGAACTTACAACTACCATATATTATACTACTGTTATCATTCCCTTTATGCATTCCTTATATCCTTTCACAATTTCTTCCTATTTGTCTTTTCTCATTTCTATTCATGTTCTGATTATATCTCAACCCTTACTTGTAACTTGCGTTGTATGAAAGCGTTGACTACATGACTAAATGTAAATGCAGTGTTTCCCCCAGCATTGTATTTGTTTCCCCCTAACTACCTTGACTAAGACGATTACTGGGGGAAACACTGAAATGTATTCCTTTGCCCTTCATCTTTGTATCTATGTATTCCTCCTATTCTCTTTATTCTCCTTATTGGCAATTCCTCGGCATCTTACAACACTCTCATTCAACTTCTATGTGTGATGAGGCTTCTTCTCTGTTCCCTCCTTTGGCTCAATCTCTGTCTCCGTCCCCCCCTCCTCTTCGTTGGTGTATTCATGTTGTTTGTAGTTTTCTACTGCCTGTAGTGTTAAGAGTGTTTTTGAATGCATCCTGCTGTAGCTGGCACCAGGGGAGCGGAGATGGGGGAGAGAAAGCCGCAGGGGAGGTGGGTCAGCGGGTGTCCCTTGATATGTAGAGGAAGGACGACTGAGGGTGGAGGCGGGAGGCGAGGCACTAGTTGTGTATGCAGGAGACGAAGACAACAAAAACGGGAAAATAAAAACGGCGGGATGTTTTTTAAAAGCGCATCGCTTCTCAAATATTAATGCCTTAATTAGGGACAAGCAGAGCCAGAGTCTGTAAACAGACAGATGTTTAGTCATTAAACCACAACCTTCCTTATTACCTTAACCGCTGGACGTGATTACTTTTTCTCAGTATGTCTGGCAGTGGGTTCTTTAAACCTATACATTATTTACCCTATACATTATATAGGCTCAGTTTAACGCTAGCGTTCTGCACTGCTGAGTCCTGCAGACAACTTTTCACACCCTGGGATCTGGTCCTTTTTCTACTAAAGCAAGCCTCTCTCACTCGATTCCTCCCCTCCCCCCATAGCCACCCTGGCTCCCTCTGTCTCCTTCTCTTTTTTGTCTTTTCCTCTCGCCCCCTCTCTCCCATGTTCACTACTGCCCTCCCTCCCAAATCTTTCTCAGTCCCCTGTTCCCAGTTCTCCCTCCCTGGTTCTCATCTCTCAGGCTGGTGCGAGGAGCTCAGGAGAATCTTATTGGTTAAGAGCATGTACGATTGCAGTGGGAACCTGTAATATTCCTAAAATATGAGAACATTACACTGTGATGACTGTAATGCTCTCACGTCTCTTTAGCCCAGTCATGTGGAGGTGTTATCTTTCAGAGAGAGAGAAAATAATCACACTGTTTGGTGTGGTGGTTGACTCTTTAGTTGAGTAAGGCTTTGGAAGCTTCATTTCAAGGTCTTCTGCTGAGACAAATGGAAGCTGAAGGCTATGTATAGCTGAAATGTTAATAGTAAATAGTTAGCACCGACTTGTATATGTCCTTTCGATGTGAAGGCTTCTCTTTAACTCCCGATCATTTCAGAGTGTCATGGCACAAGAACACAACTTTGACAATCATGTCGTCCTTCCTATGCTTAGTGTATCCGTCTCTCATTCCACACATGAGTGGATCACTATTCAATAATTGATTGAAAAAAATTCAGTTATGTGTTTGCCGGGGGTAGGTCTGTAAAGCCAGGGGGTCCGAGCGGTCCTCACGTAGAAAACACAGACTCATCGGGGAGAGGATGAAAATGGCTTCCAGAACAGCCAGCTTGGCCTTAAATGGACTGTTTGGTTGGTCTGCGTGTGCAGTTGTTGCATTAATATTTAAATCACCATCTTTCGTTGACTGAAGAGAAATGGATGTACATTAGTTATGGTTGTGTGCTTTGGCTCTATGCTCATTAAGAATGCATGTGCCGTGCAACTCATCTCCCCCCTAGACGGATCCAGCTTTCTTCTCCGCCTCCTTTGTCTCCTCTCTTTAAATATCTTGTTCTTTCCTGTGCTCTGGCCACCCCTGGTTCTATGTTTGTTGCGTTTGGTGCGGTCTGTGTTTGGACAAAACCCTAGTGTTCTTTGTTCTCTCCCCTATATGTTTGGTATGCTTTTGTATTTTCAGGAGGAAATTTGCTTCTGCGTTCTCTCCTTCCATGTCATTTAGTGTGGTTCTCTGCCTCCATGTAAAGCAGTGTTGTTCTTTCCCTCCATGTGAAAGCCAGGCAGTGTGGTTCTCTGC
>JAOSLM010000034.1:12418288-12432568 GCA_025629765.1 Eleginus gracilis | reverse complement strand
GATGATGATGATGATGATGATGATGATGGATGGATGGATGGAAATACACACATGCAATCTACACTTTCATCAGGTACATAAAGAGCATCTATTATGGCCAGACACTAAAATAAAAAATACTGGTTACATTGGTAGTTCTAAGATAAGACAGACAGAAAGAAACACAAAGAGACAAACCGAGGGACCAACAGATGAAAAGACAGGAGAACAGAAAGCCAGTAAATGTGCCAGTGTAAGTGGCAGCTTGGACATAATGACAATACCAATTCATTTATCGGCTCAGTCGAGAGGAAAACCAGGACTGTGTTTCTGTCTGGCTATGTTTTGAGATCACGTTATTTATGAAATCATATCATTTCTCGATCTAGACCAATGTTTAGCCTTGTGTCCTTGGAATTGCTCTATGAATGCTGCAATCCTGACAGAACACAATGGGAAGGTCAACTGAAAGTCTTTTCGGATTTCGTTACGTTACAATTTGCAGTAACTTTTTTCCTCCCTCTCCATCCAAACAAGGATTTCTTTCAAATCAATATTACCAGGGATGCCTGATTGCGCTGTGCAACGAATGCAATTGAATGGTGACTTCAAAAGCAACTTGAATCAATGCAATTTGTCGATCCAGGAAATTACTTTTGTCTTAACCCTCAGAGCGTAACAACAAAGGAAGAGGCTGCCAATGCCATTTGCCTAACAGGAAACAGGAAACAGGCATCGGCTCCAGGGAGGCCTGTCCTCATTGTGTTCAGCTTAACCTGATTGGCAGACGAGCGCTTGACATTCTCAATATTCGCCAAACAAATCCATCCCAACCGCTAGGCTACGGCTGTATCTGTATATGAGTAATGTATATCCTGGCAATTGTTTCTGCTCAGGGTATTGGAAGGATAAAGGAACTGGAAAGCCACATACGTTACACACACGTTCTTTAAGGCCATTTCAATATAGAAAAATGTACATGTAGATCAAAATATGAGAGGTAAGGAGACACGGGGGATAAGATGCGGGGACTCTATAAAGAAGGTGAGTGGAGGAGGAGAGGGGAGGAAAAAAGAGGAGAAGGAGAGGGGAGGAGATGGAAGGAGAGTGGAGGAGAGTGGAGGGGGAGAGGGGGCTCTAAGGGTCGCTGTCAGGAAGCTCCTCTCAGGACACCGTCAAGGAGGTGGTGAGTATTTTTAGGAAAAACACACACACACACACACACACACACACAGCAGAAGGACAGCCCTGTGACGGAAGAGAGGCCAGTAAAGGAGAGGAGCGATAGAGGAGGAGGAGGAAGAGGAGGAGGAGGGAGAGGAGGAGCAGAGAGTAGGAGGGGGTGAAGGATGAGGCGGAGGATAGGAGAGGGATGAGCACTAATGAAATGTCATTGTGAGGACCTTGGTGTAAGATAACAGCAGAGCGTCCCTAGAGGTCAGCTCCAGCCCTGCTTCCTCCAGGACAGGGGAGGAGCTGTTTAAACACTACAATTAATCCCCCACTCAATCTTTTTTTAACCTAGATCACATTACCTCACTACCTCCCTAACTCAAAACCCTCACAGAGGGGCAAGAGCACCTTGTCCTTACTTTTAAACTATTAGTTCTGATTATTTCAGTTTTTCTAAAAAAACAAGACCTTAAACCACAAGAAAAGACAAAGAAGGCAACCCAAACCATTAAGAAACCCTATTGAAATAATACTATATATAACCTTAGAAAAAAACTGAAGATTTTTTTTTTATTTAAGATATTCTGCTTACCCAAGTTTATGTTGTTATTAGAGGAGGACTGCATTAGCAGAATTTAATTGTTTTTCCATATTGCAGCAGTAAAGTAAACAGATGTATAGTTAGCTGTAGCTAGTGGTGCATGATGCCAGAACACATTATCACAAACTATTTCAAATGTATCCTTTACCACCGAGACACTTTAATGAATTCAAGCACAAAAAATATCAATTACATGAGTTCAGTTTATTTTCCATTTATTTAAAGACATATATTTATTTAAAGATATATATATATATATATATATATATAGTAGTTGTTATTGTAGTATAAGTAGTAGTAGACAACAGATATTCTATTTGAAAACAGAGAGGCAGAGGGGGTGATGATAGCTTGGGGCCCCCTCTCCGTTCACCATGAAATATTGCTGCCATGCTGTTCGTTTGGGGCCAGACCCCTAAGAAGCTGGCCTTGCTACAGACCAGGTTGTCAGCACCGCGCGCCATCTACAGTAATGATGATGGGAAAGTCAGCTCTGCTCCACCTCTGCCAGCTGGGATTGTCAGCGACACACCATCTAGCACAAACTCTAAAGAGACACATGCAAGAGTATCTTCTGATTAAATTTTCTGTTTCTGTTTGGAGCCGAGGATAGAGACTGGATGGACCGTCTTCCATTCCCTACAGCCTCCATCTTGTCTTTATTAATTCCTTCCGCGCTTAACAACACTTAACATATGTCTGCCAAAGAGAACTGTTTGTGCTGATATACTCTCTCACAGTCCTCCATATGCTGCCATTAGATAAGATGTACTTCATTAATCCCAGACGGGAGATTCAGGTGTCACAGCAGAAACTACAGGACAATAGTAGAAATTTAAACAGAGACATTTTGAATTAAAACAAGAATAAGAGCTATTGAAAATAAATAAATACATATATATCTATATACATAATGTGCTGACCTGAAGACCTGCAAATACCTAGGAAACATGTTGTTTTAGAGTTCTTTAAAGAACTGAACCTCTGATTGTGAGGAGCAAACACCTTTTCAAAGCACTTTGAGTGTCCTGAGCGACCTGGAATGTTCTGGATGATTGTAGCAAGAATCCCACATAAACCAGAACTGCTCCTTCTGTTATTTTGAAGAATGCAGCGTTGATCTTCTCTATTCCCTGATCTCCATAGCATAAACGGCACAATCTGTCACTTTCCTTCTCTCCTCTTCTCTCATCTGGTCTCTTGATAATTAGGAGAAAAAAGGTTGAGAGAATTGCTCGATACCTATTGAACAGTTTTCACGTGATTTTACTCAAACTACAGCACTGCTGACGTATTGCTGTATTATTTTGTAGTATTAAGCGGGTTCCTGCTTTGATCAGGACAGGGTAGTATTGCAAAGCAGCAGGAAATACTATGAATACAATTACAGACGATAGTACAAACAAATCTGGAATTGTTTCATCTTCCGTTACTAGCGATGAGCAAAAGTAGTAAATCTGCTATTGTGTCTGAAATAAGGAGGATATGATAGTGGTTAGGCTGTGTGACTCCCTGGGGAAATTGGCACCACAGCCTAACATGTAGGCATCCTAGAGCCAGATGCCTTAACCCCTAATTCACTCTAGCTTTGGTAGCTTTGGATAAAAGTGGCTACTTGATAACAAAAAAGAAAGAAAAAAGATCTCAATGCTAGATGCAACCCTTCATTTCAGCCACATTGTAATGAACGAGAGACCTTCCTCCAGTTCCTATACTGTTTATATGTGTTAGTATTTGATTCCACTTCAATTTACAAGGGGACTGGAAGGGGATGTGCAATTTGAAATAATCACCCCATCTCATGAAATGAGATTGCAATGGAACTCATTTATCATGCTTTGTGTGCTTAATGTGCACCTTTAGTTGTGGATAATGTCAGGAGATAAATACAGATTTCCCAACAGAGTCCCACACTCCCCAATATGACAGAGATGACCATGGACTGTGCTTGGGGACGATAAAGTCACCTATAAACACGCTAAAACTTGATATAAACGCTCAACTGTTTTATTGTAAATGATCAGCAAATCCATTCCTGTCACACTGCCAAAGTATAATTTATGGTTTAGTTGTGGCAGTTGCAGCTGTAACACCAAGAAACACAAAGAGCAGAGAGACAGCGAGGTAATGATTCTCGGTGCATGATATTCCTGGGCCACACCCAATTAATTCACCATTTAACTAAACGAGGTCATTTCACAGTCTGCTAGTTAGTGGAGCGGCGTAGCGACAGGCTAAACGGGAACTATGCCACAAGATGAAACGATTCAACCTGTGTGATTTAATTCTACATATGAAGGTGATTTCCCCTCATCTTACAAATAGATCTCCCTGGCAAAGAGAGAGATGTCGATTTTTAACGATAGCCATTTATGGGGAAGGTGTTTTGTGGATGATAAATGTGTGCACTAGGTGTTTTCAAAGTGACTTTACCTGGTTGATATGTGTGTCTACATGACTTTGAGTAAGTGAGCATTTAGTACAGTATCGTCCGCGCCTCCACACAGACATCTGTTGTGGGCTGACTGCAAACAGAGCATAGTAGGTGTTTGTAAAAGATATTGACAAATCATTCATTTTATATGTCCTTTTTTCATTGTTGATCACACATTGCCGCGTGCTAACTGTCAACACCACAAACATTCCATAAGGGACCTGACGCCCCAACATTAAGCATTCATCAAATAGAATAATCAAACATAACAAAGGAGCTGCAACAGGGACAGAATAGTTATCATAAATCAAGCTAAATAACCCTCACAACACAGAATTCACAGGATTACAGGTTGTTAAAGTAACCCAACGTTATTTACCAAATGTTTATTAAGTCATTATGTCATGGATCAGTGATGGGGGAGGAAAACACTACTTTATTAACCTTATTGATTGCTCTAGAGAACTATAAGCCAGCAATGGGTCTTATTCGCCCATTGGCCATCTTGGTTCTAAACACTTGCTGGGTGAGGGAACTGTATGCAGAATGGAGAAAGATGCCCGCTACGTTACTCAGGCCCAATTTAGATCAGTTAGGAGAAGGAGTGTTTGAAGAGAATGTGCAGTGGTGTGAAATGGTTTGTTGAAGAGTGTCTGAAGCTGTTGCATAGGGTCTCAAGAGATCTGACCTTGTCAATCATTGGGTGTTTTACTTGGTATTTGAACATGACAGATATATAGACCACAACATTAAAAACTGACTTGAGGCTACATTACTTTTTAAAAGGGAATTTCTCGGCTAGGCTCCTGAAATTGTTCTTTGTTTTGTAAAGAGTGGTCTCGCAAGCTCCTCTTGATGCGCAAAATGAATGAAATGGTCATCTGTTTTCCCTGTGAACAGCCAAGTTTCAGAACAGTGACTTTTGCAAGAAAGCAGTTGCATCACAAATCTTTGATCTGAGCCAAACGTAGGTTGTATATTCCCAGAGCGCCGTCACATCTAAGCCCTAACAGATGGAGTGCCGTGATTGGGTAAAATCTGAGAGCTGTGATTGGGTAGAGCCATGATTGGGTAAAATCACTAAACACACATGAATAAATGACTTTATGTATACAGCTGTTTCATACAAACCAGGTGCAATATAGGGCCTTCAGATCAAAACCGAAGGTAGATTAAATAATAAAAACCAGGGTTGAAGGAGCAAAGAACATGCATAAATTAAATGAAAAAGTTATTTGACAAAAAAAAAAATTCTATAATATTAAACACATAAATTAAAGTTGCAGAGGTTACCTCATCAGCAACATTATATGGCATGGAGATTTGACTGTTAATCTTTAATTCAGGCAATTATAGACTCACACACACATTCCACACACACACACCTTTTAATCTCTCCCTCCATCGCTTCCACCACCTTTCCTCCTCCTCCACCACTACCACCTCCTCCTTCACCTCCTCCTCCACCACCACCAACCCCTCTTCCTCCTCCTTGACTACTGCCAACTCCTCCTCCTCTGATAAGAAGACCCAGGCATAATATTGAATGTAATATATATATAATTTATTTTGAATATTATCTGTTCAAATGTAATGTACCTTTACGATTTTATTGTATTTTTTTGGATTTGCTTTTTTAGGTGTTTTGTTGAGCCTATTGGGATTTAGTTCATTTTGGGATTTTTGTTGTTTCTAGACCCCTTTTCTGTAAACAATAACAAGCTTTTGTGGGCTGGGGGCAGAGGAATCCCTGAAAACACAGAAAGATGACGTAGTTTGGCCTAGCCTACCATGTCTAGTTGTGTAGCCTACTAATTGTATTGTTATTGAATTGTGCAATACAATTCTGTCATTGAATTGTGTTTATTGTCATTAACTTATTATTACAAATGTTGATTCTGTTTTGGATTGAGTTAGTAATTCATTATTTTTTAATTGTTTAAATACGATTATTATTATAAAGTTATTATTGTTCTTTTTTGGTTATATTTGTAAAGACTGGTGGAACCAGAGGGAAAATGACTCAAATTCACATCTTTGAGTCAAAATCTCTGGATAGTAAGAATAGTCTTTACCAGTAGAAATAAGGGTCGGTGCATGGGTAATCAGTTGGTGATCAGGCAAACAATCCGGCAGGGAGAGAACAAAGGCGTAGTCGGGAAAATTAGCGTGAATCAAAACACAAGGAACCGTATAAGGAAATGCTGGGATGCATGATATAAGGAACAAAGATGAACTGACTAAGTACACGAGGAGGGGTATGATAATAAGGGACAGGTGAAAACAGCGTATAGGACCCCGGCGAAGAACGGCCAGCTGTCCCTTGATTGTGTAAACCAATCAATGAACTGGGCGGGATTGAGCCTGGAGGCAACGTGCAGAATTCCACAAGTAAGCGGAGGTCCTGACTGGACAGCTAGACCTCCTGCCCGTGACGGTAGTTGGAGGCCGTGGTTCGCTGCCGGTAAGCAACCTTCTCGTACGGGCCCGAGCTTCTGAGGAGCACCTGCTGGGTCCGGCTCCGGGTGTGGCGACACCGAAAAATGAGGGCCAGGGCAGAGGGGACACTGACCTCCGTCTTCAGAGAATAGTGGTGGCTGGTAACCATAAGATAAATTAAAGGGGGAGATACCAGATGCATAGCCAGGCAATGTATGAGGCACAGGTAGGGGTGGGCTTAGGGAGTCCTTTTTCCGGGCACACACAGGACAGGCGTCCACATATTCCCCATCCACCTTCACCATGGACGGCCACCAGGTTGCTTGACAACAAATTGAGTCTATTCCATATTCCAGGGTGACAGGAATATTCCAGGTATTTAATTTTTGTATCCATTTTTTTACCAGGGAGGTCCCATTAAGATACAATATCTCTTCTTCCAGGGAGTCCTGGTCAAGAGCTGAGCGGTATGGAATTTATTTTAATACAAAAGCAAACCCACTCCACCAGGTCCACTTTGACATCTGAGGCATCAACCTCCACAAGGAACTGCAGGGTGCCGAGATGATCTCTCTGTCAGCCTTTTGAACACAAGATCAGCCTGGTGAGACCACTCTAACTGGACCTTAGAGGGGGCATGCATCAGGACGGCAACGGTGCTAAAATGTCTTATAAATAGTTTGTAGAAATTACCGAAGCAAAGAATGCGCTAAACCTACTCAAGGTTTGAAGGTGATGATATCATTCAGATAAAATAAGACGAAAGTCTAAGAGAATTTCGTTTACCAGACCCTGAAACAAAGCTGGAGCATTGGTAAGGCCAATAAGCATTACGAGGTACTGATAATGACCACTGGGAGTGTTGAAAGTGGTCTCTCAATTAACCCCCTCCCTTGTCCTTTCCTGATATGATAAGCATTTTAAGGTCTAGCTTCGTAAATAGCTTGGCACCTTGCAAAGGCTTGAAAGTAGAGGAGATGCATTACGATGAAGGGTTCTTGATCGTAATGTCATTCAGACCTCATTTGTCAATGCAAGGATGCAGTGTCTTATCCTCATTGTAGAAAAAGCCAGACATCTTCCGGGGAAGAGAATCGACAAATTATACTGTCTGTAAGGAAAGTCTATGGGTCATAAGGTCGTTGAGGAGAGAGGGAGTTTGCACAACCCTTGCTGAACACCTCCAAGAGGTAGCTGGAACCCTGAAGAGGTCAGGGACGTTGGAGTCTGGTGATGTTGGAGGGGTGAGGCAGAAAGTGACTCAGGAGGAGCAGTAACCGTGGGGCGTGAGGCTCTGGGTCTGAAACAGAGGGGAGGCTCCTCCGGAGCTGATTATTCGGCCGTTGGGAAGCAACAAGGGGGCATGCACCACGAAGAAGCGTGATTGGCAGAAAAACAACCCTCTCTGGACGGGGGGCAAATCAACCGGCCTGGATCTCCCTCTTTCTCCTGGAGACAATTGTCAATCCTCATGGCTAGGAAGAAGAAATAACCTGGCGGTTATCAGTGCTCTCGCTGCCTCATGACCTCGGGTCGTGTGATCAAAGATCTTGCGGAGAGTGTCAGTGAACATCTCCTGAGATAAACATACCAGAGAATTCATGGCCCACTCGGCCGGAGGCCATGCTTCAGCTCTGCCGGTGAGGTAAGCTACGATATCGTAAGCTACCTTGGCGCGTTCTTTCTGGAAAGAAAGAGCCTGTAACTCATAATGTAGCCCGCACTGGACCATGAAGGACCCATATAAACGTTACTTTCTGGAAATATGAGCAACCGGGGCTGGAATAGGAGCTGCCAGACTTGCCAATAGCTGCTGGAATTGGTCATTCAAATGGGAAACCTGGCCTCAGATGAAGGCCAACCTGGCCTCGCCCTTTGGAAGAATGAGTAGAGTTGTTCTTCATGGGGTTAATCTGCTTCCCTTAGGCTCGTTAAGCAGTATGCATACATTCAGAGTCAGCTGAGTCCATTGTAGTGGCCAGTTTTTACTGTAACGAATGGTGGAACAACAGGGAAAAAAGGAGTCAGTTGCATGACTCAGAGGCAAAACCGTAATAATCTCTAAGGAAATGCTGTGATGATACAAGGAACAAAGCCGATCTGGCACTGAGGGAGACACACTAACTAAATACACCAGGAGAGGAATGATAATGGGGGATATGTGAAAAAAATCAAGGTGTGGGAGGTCAATCACAGAAGTGGGTAACACAAGGAGGACAGTGAAGTATCTGGAATGGGAGGAGATGTGAGTAAGACAGGGTAAAACAGGAAACAATGTGAAAATTTATGAAACGATAAACACATAACTGAATGAGCAGGGTGAGACCAAGCTTTATTAGGATTGGGGTAGAAGATATATTTTTCTGCATGCTGGTTAGCCTGAACAATCTGGGTTTGTAGTAGTGCCTTTGTGTAGGACTGCTCGCTGTGATGCTTTCTCTACTCCTGCTTTGAAATTGTAATCTCACAACGAGCACTACCTCCTATAATATTGTTATCAATGGGATAGGCATCGCTGTAGTGGTTTACAATTAAATTTACATTAAAAGCCTGCTGCTGATGTACTACGGATGTTTCATTGAAGTCAAGTGTCTATACCGCACTTTTATAGAATTGCATGTTCAAACGTCTTCTCAGGCCAGCACTCTGCCGAGGGTGGAAGCATGGAACCAGAACATATGAATCAGTCCATCGCAATTGCATCACAAGCTTGTCATTACAGCATGCCTGATATGCTTTTATTCTGTCCAAACCACTGGTACTCCTGTACCATTTAATTTGTATTCCTCACGGAAAGGTGTTTTAGCTTCCAGCACCTGATTGATGGCACACGCCTCCGCGTGTGGCTGTTCTCCTGCCCATCCAGTGTTATGTCTTGATGGCCTAGCTCTTTCCATTCCCCACCACCGCTAACTCTAATGGTCTCTCATTTCCAGCGCTGTATGCAAAACTGTGCACCCTGCCACCATACCAATTTTCAAGAGTTTCCATGCTGGGGTAAATTTCACAGAAGGTATGAAAAATAAGCACACTTAATGACAATGTGCCGCAGCGCTAGATATAGTGGAGAATGTTCCACACCTTAGCTTTGCACAACAGCCCTGTATCCTTGGTGTTTTATGCTCATTTTCTTTCGTGTTTAACATATTTGTTTGTCGTCGCTACTTTCCATACATGGATTGTAAGGTTTGTGTGTCTGGGGTGCATCGGAAGATAGTTAAGCATGCTCTTAACTATCAACATAAAGTCCCATTTTCGTGTGCTTAACGCATCAGTGATTCTGGGAATTGATGGACATTGCTGATATCACCAGCGATCCGGTATTTACAGAACCAAGAATAGCTTTGGCTTAACGTTAAGTTTGGAGCGCAGTCTTTGGAATTGGTTATAAGGCAGTCATTTCCTCATTATGCGCTGCAGATATGTTAATTGATGAGAATGAATTGCACATTTCTACTTTCCATTGTTCCTTGAAATCTCTGACTATAAAAACTTGCGGCAGTGGAATATGCAAAAGCCGAGGAAATGCTGGAAAAGAAAGAGACGGCAGAGCTCTGAGGGGAGACTTTAGAACTTTAACACATCCAATATCTAACGTTGGCCCTGAGCTCTGCATCGCTATGTTTATGAATGCCCAATGTTGACGAACACAGCCACACACCAACACACACACACAAACAGGCCATACACCTCACCCCCCCCCACACAGACATACATGCCGACGTAACCCCCCCCCCCCCCCCCCCCTCCCCGAACACACACACACCACACCATGGTGTTTAGCATGTCTTGGGTGATGTTGCTGGAGGATTAGGGGGCTCAGTGTGGTGTTATCCAGATGTCAGAGTCTCTGTTTGTTTCTCTGAGTGGAGCAGCCTTTAGCAGCAGTCATTACCTCACTATTCTGTTCAATGCAGTGTCTCTGTAGGCTTCGCAGAGTTACTTTATCTCTCTCACTCCTTCCCAATGTCTCTGACTCTCACCCACTCTCTCTCTGACTTTCAACTTCTCTCTTCCTCTCTTTTCCTGTTTATATCTCTCTCCCCACCTATCTCCCCTATCAGTCTATCTATCCCTTCCCTCTCTCATTCTCCTTGTCACCATCCTCTCCTTCTCTCATATCTTCCCCTCTCTTGCCCTCCTCATGTCTCGACCCTCTGTTTCCCTCTCCCTCTCTTTACCTCTCCTCTCACTCTCTCTCCCTCTTTCAGTCTGTTTCAGTCTCCTCACTCACTATCGGTTCCTCTCTCTGTACCTAGAATACAACAACCCCCCTAGCATTGCAGTTATATATCTAGGCCCCTGGGGAAGATGAGATAGGAGAACAGATGAGGAGAGGAGAGAGGAGACCATAGGAGGAGAGGAGATAGCAGAAGAGAGGAGACCATCGGATGTGAGGAAAAGAGATGAGAACATAGGACGAGAGGAGAGTAGAACATAGGAGGAGAGGAGAGGTGAAGACCGGAGAACATGAGAGGAGAGAGAAAAGGAGTACATCGGAGGAGAGGTGAAGAGCATAGGAAGACAGGAGAACAGAGGACGAGAGGAGAGTAGAAGAGAGGAGACAATCAGAGGATAGGAGAAAGGAGAAGGGAGGAGAACACAGGAGGAGAGAAGAGAAGAGAACATAGGAGGAGGGGAAAGAGGAGAAGAGAGGAGACCATAGGACGAGAGGAGACCATCACAGGACAGGAGAAAATAGGAGAGGATAGAGGAGAAGGGAGGTGAATACAGGAGGAAAGGGGAGAGATGAGAAGGCAGGAGAAGATAGGAGGAGAGAAGAGAGGAGAACATAGGAGGAGAGGAGAAGAGAGGAGAACATAGGAGGAGATTTTATAGGAGACTCTTCAGGCTTGTGTGTGTGTTAAGGCGACACTGGGCCTGTCAGAAAAGGGAGGCAGCGGTTAGTGGTTACCTTAAGCTGAGTGTTTACGAAGGGATTTCTGTCATATTCCGGCTCATCGCGCGGCAGAAGACCCTCTCTTGTGCCTGATAAGCTGTTTGTTTAAGTCTTTTCATACCTTAACTCCACGTCTCCACCTAATCCAGGCATTACATGTTTCTTCTCAGGGATAAGGTGTCTTTTTCTGCTATATTAGGGGTTTGGAAGTCATTTATTAGTGTTAAAGAGTGGGTGTTAGAGTGTCTCATGAACCACTAGCTTCCAGATTGTTTTCACCGATGGAGCCACCACACCATGGACGCATAATAAATGAGCGAGGACTGCGGACAGTATATTATCAAGCTCTGTTCCACATGAAATGCTTTCAGCTTAGATGTATTCTCCAGTTGTCTGCAGTGGAATCCCAGCTGCACCTCTGGAGTATCTCTCCTAATTAATGAGTTAATTAAAAGCAGTCATGAGACGGTGGAAAGGGTCATATTTGTCCCTGTTCAATCACACAGCTTCCAATGGAGAGCTGCTGAGGAGCCACTCCAGCCCAGGCAGGGGTCCCCAAAAGGCTTTCTCACACACACGATGCACCCATTATCCCACACACATAAACACACACGTTCACACACACACATACACGCAGGCAAATATACACACACATGCAGGCTTGCACACATAAACAAGCACACACACAAACACACGCAACCTTGCTTACACACACACACACACACGTGAGTACACACCCTTTCACACTCATTCACGCTCCATCAGGAGTGTATAATGCCATTCAAAGTTCATGCAGTCTTGTCTGCCATTTTAGGCGTTCCCCCATGGAGAAGACCTTTCTCTAAAAATGACGCCACCGCTGTTGTGTGTTTAAGAAACACTTAGAGGCTGACCATGTGCAGTGTAGCTAGATGTACGTGTATGTCTGTGTTTGTGTGTGTACATGCTCTGTGTGGTGTGTGCTTGGTTGTTGGTGTGCATGTGCCTGTGTGTATGTGTGCATGGTTGTCTGCAATGTGAGTGTGTGTCGGCGTGAGTGTGTGTGTGTGTGTGTCTGTGTTTGTGCGGAGTCACGCCTTTCTCAGAGAATCAAAGAGTCTAACGTCCCCTAGAGAGACAGAAGAGAAAACAAGTTGACTCTGAGACCGAGTTTAAGATGATAAGATGAGATGAGATATAGAGAGGGAGGGACAGAGAACCGAGAGGGAGAGAGAGCGGGAAAAAAGAGAGTGAGGGGGAGCTGGAGAGAGGCCTTCATCTTCCACAGAGAGAGTGAGAGACAGAGCAGAGATAGAGCGAGAGAGAGAGAAAGAGAGGGAAGAGAGAGGAAGAGAGAGCAAGTGATAGAGAGGGAGAGTAGAGCCAGAGCAGAAGGAGCGAGAGAGATAGAGAGAGAGGCGAGAGAGCAGAGCAAAGAGAGGGGTCCATAGAAGCCTGTGAATAATGGGCCCATGAGGGCCATCCTGGGACCCCTGTTCCATAGTCTTTTATGCGTAGAGGTCAGGTCCCTAACCATTTGTCCTGCAGCATCGAACACTACTAGTGACCCAGGAGCCCAGACCTCTCCTCTTGCAGGCCCATGGAGTCAGCTTGGGCCCCTGACAGCGCAGTTGGAGAGTTATGAGCCACCTTTATAGTTTGGCTATATGGTTACATACCTTATAGTTAGAGTTCATATTTTATCGTTTATTGTGTTTACAGTATATATATATACACACACAAAATTGTGCATAAAAAGTAAGTATATGTATACTAATATATAGATAACAGTGGTAAGGGTACATTTAACATGCTAATGCAGTAATAAGGATTAGCCTGAGAATGTACTAACAGTTAATGAACAGGTTACTAATAGTCTAATAACAATTTAATAATGTTGTTTATGCTAACTAATGGTGTTCATGTTAACTAAGGTAATGGTGTTCATGTTGACTAAGGTATTAATTTATACACCCTTTAGCGGGTTAGGGTTATTGACTACTAGGCCATGAGTTAGCTGTAAATAAATTGTCTGTACAGTATATATATATATATATATATATATATATATGCATAATTTGATGTATCCTACTTTTTTTTATTTCACCACCTTACCCTATGTTTGTGTTTTACATTTAGCTAATTTAATTGATATCCTTTATTATCAATATTTTCTCTATAATATATGTTCTATAAGCTATCTGAATCTTAATGATATAAGAAAACACTTGATGTAAATCTTGGTGATCTGAGCAGTGAAGCACTGTGATTTGTGAAACGGAAAATAACAGTATTCTGGCATGTTGTGTACGTTTCTGTGAATGTATTTCTCAATGTGTGGGTAAATATATATATATTTATACATATATATGTGTGTTTGTGTGTGCATATTTATATATTGTGTGTGTGTGCGTGTATATATGTTTTGGTGTGTTAAGATATATTCGTTAGTGTGTGGATGTATATATTTGTGTGTGTATATATATTTTTTGTGTGTATGTATATTTTGTGTGTATGTGTAGATATATTTGTTTGCGTGTCTTCTTTTTGTGTGTATGTTTATTTTGTCTGTATGTGTACGTATATTATTTTGTGTGTGTGTGCCTGTGTGCTCTAATGGCGCTGTGGCCGATGCTGAGAAACTGATCCAGCTTCCGAGGCGACCATTTATCTTAATCTGAGGTGACCTAAATCCAAGACACCTCCCGCAGCCCCACGCTCCCTTTGAACCAGAATTCTTCCTCTTCTTCCTCCTCCTCCTCCTCCTCCTCCTCC
>JAOSLM010000034.1:12353353-12364100 GCA_025629765.1 Eleginus gracilis | reverse complement strand
CACTTTTTATCTTCTTAGCATAACTTTCATGTATTCTAATTGTGTTTTAAACAGCACCTGATAACATTTTCAGTTTCTATTTCTGTGTGAGTTGGAAGCACATATACTTAAACCTTCTTCAACTCACGCTATGTGCCCTTTCAAATTGTTGTTTCAACAGATCAAAAGGTACTGACTGTACCCACTAGGGTGCCCCCAACAGTCCTAACCAGTACCCCACCACAGGGGCCTCAGTTCTCGCAACAGGGGACCGACAGCTCTCCTCTGGCCCAGCAGACTGTGATTATAATAGCATGACCTCCAACCAGACGTTTGACTCTTCATTGGTGAGAAAAAAGTGTTTTATTTGTATTATTTTATGCTGAATTACTCATCAAATTGTTCCTTTTAAATTCCAGGTACAAGAACTGCCTGTGTGAGGTAGTGACTAATTCTCCCATAAGAATTGGGACTATATGTATGACTAAAGTGAAGCTTAAACCACGTATTGGCAATAAGATATTATGCTCTTAATGTCTGCTCTAAAAAGCAAAAAGTCAACTTTCCCCTAGACAAGAGTAGAGAATTATCTGTTTTTTTTGTTACACATCATAATGGTCTTCTTTTTGCAGTAAAAATAAAAGTGCCAGAGGTCTTACATTTCCACGGCGGCTTTCAGAAGCCTGCCGTTATGTTGTGAACCCATGAACACGCCATCATTGCGTGTTTCATTGATTTTTCCATGTGCTGCAACGATTTCACGCCACAAACACGACAAATGGAACTGAGGACCTAGGGGGGCTGCGGTGTCTTGACTGCGTCATTGTGCGGCTAAATATTTTCTTGTCTGCGTCTTGAGTTTTTATTGTCGCTAAATGACGAACAGCGAGGTTGTTCATTTCATGAAAGTGTGTCAACTGAGCGGGTCGCACCAAAAAAGACAGACCTTTGGAGAATTAAAAACTTGAGTAATTAGAACGGGTTCTGTCCTCGTAAAAATCCTTCACTATCCACGCATCGTAATTAGAACAAGTTGCGTCCTCGTAAAAGATCTCACCTCAACACTACTTCATCTCTGACCTTGAACTAAAAAAAAGAAACAGCTGAGTTTATCAGACAGAATCTTTATCACAACCACTCTTTAATTCTCCCTCTTTATCCTTCCTCGACCAGTGTAATAACAGAATAAGAAATGTGTGGATGTGTCTACCGTCGTTTACGTGGAACGTGTGTGTGTGTTGTCTCAGTGTGTTTGTGTGTGTGTGTGCGTGACCAAATATTTGCTGTTAAAGTGGTAATTTAAACAAACCCAGGAATTTATTTGTTGTTATCATATAGACATAACTAAAACATGAATGTTTTAATATGGACCAAGTATTCATCCCACACTCTCATCTGTTGCCCGCGGCAACGCCGTACCACGTTACATCATGACATAATCAAACAGTACGGCTGCCAGGCGAGCCTACGGTCTTAGCGTATCAATAGCACGGCACTTAGCGTCGGGAGGAGAGGAGAGGGCAGAGGCCAGGAAAACACACACAGAGGTGATGGAGGAGCAGGGTCTAGACGGCTATTGTTCCACAAATCACTCCAGCGCTCCTCCACTCTGAGAACATAGATGCATTTGCTGTGGAAAGTACAACATTTAAACTTTAAGAAAACAAATTAGGAAACCACAGAATAAAGTGTAAGTCTTTTATTTGGAACTTTAAGAAAGTAATACAAAAGCAGGGCTGGTGTGCAGATCACCTCAGTTTTCCAGCATGTTTTTGGCTCGCTCTGTGATTCCACCCATGAGCTCCAAGACAGGATTGTTATCAAAGAATGCACAAACATGGCTTCAACATCAACCAACTTCTGTTTTTTTACGTTATGTTCATGGTCTCCAAGCACATCTTTGTTTGCCACATATTGTGGGCAAATCGTTAGCTCACCTTGTTCCCTTAATCCTTCAACCCTGCCTTCCTTATCCGTTATCCAATTTCTACCTATTAGGTTGTCCCGACCTCATCAAAATAATTGTATTCCATCTATATATATATATCTATCTAAGGACTGTTAGTACATACTGGTGGTACAGAACATGAGACAATCTTTTTAAGAAGCAAGAGTCTCTTCAGGAGACTCACCACACTCACCACCCTCTGATGGATTCAGATCTCGAGTGTGTCACAGAAGAAAGAACAGGAAAGCAATAAGGAATTTGTGTGTATTTGTCATTTGTCATTAAGGCATGAACACTCAATCCTTTGTACACATTACGGTTCCAATTTATTAGTTGCTGTATCATATTTGTGCAAGACTTATGCATGCCATATTTATATGCATACTTCTTAAACAAAACTAGCAATGGATACTTTTATAGAGCGTGGATACATTATCACGCAAAATGACACATACATGCATGTACAGCGAGAGAGAGACAGGGAGTAGGAGAGCAAAAGTGAAGGGGAGAAAGACACAGAGAGAAATAGAGACAGAGAAAGAGGGAGCCAGAAAGAGAAAGAGAGTGAGAGAGAGAGAGAGAGAGAGAATGAATGAGAGAATGAGAGGAAATGAATTAGAGGAAGATAAATAAAATCGAGAGAGATAGAGAGGGGAAGGAATGAGTGGTTCCATAACGTCAAGGGCATATTTTCACCATGTTCCTAACATCATGGTAAACAGCAGCAGACACATCCATACCTGCAGTGTTTATGGAAAACAAACACAAGACCCTAAATCTTACCTTCAAACGTTTATAAATATGCAGAAATTCAGGGAACGAGTCTGTCCGACTGAATTTCATTATCACTCTGACTCTCTCCTTCAACTGAAGGAAAGTGAGATGACCTATCAACACTTCTTGATTAAATTGATCTAAAAATAGTAAAAATAGTAAAAATGTCCCCTGAAGATTTATAGAAAACGTATGAATAATATAAAATATAACATGGCTATGTATCTAGAAGACCCAAATAACAGATAAACTTCATCCCTTATGTTTATATTGTGCCAAAATAATAACATTTCCAGTTGAAATATTTTTTTATTTTTACATTTATACTAAATGGATGTTTAAATTGTACCATGGGATAATGGAAAACATCAATATGTGTGTGAGAATGTTCTCCAGTGACCATGAGGATAAATATAGGGTATTATCCCACTATTAGGAAGGTATAAGTTATGATTTTATTTAGTTTCATGTTCCGAGGCCATCCTGGGCTCAATTCTGAGGAATTCTGAGGCCTTGGGAACACCCCCTGTCCAAGTTCCACCTGTTGTAATTTCTTGGAAACCTGTGACTGTGGGCCCTATCCTGGGGCCGTCATCAACAGAACAGAACACTTACCCTAACCCTAAAACCAAACCTAACAGTAAAACCAAAAGTATAACCAATACCTAAAACCTAACCATAAAATCAAACCATTAACCTAACCCTGAAACCAATGCCTAAACCCTAACCATAAACTCAAACCCTTAAGCTAAAACCAAAACTTGACCCTTCCAACCTTCACTCAGCAGATTAAGAGGAGCATTATCTTGACCACAATGAACAATTTAATAATCCAACTGCTTGTAAATGCATGTGAACTGCACGCATTGCTGGAGTTGTTTACAAGTGATTACTAAGTGACAGAAGCAGTCTTGGGGATGTGTTCTCCCCAGGGTTATGACAGTGAGTTTATATACAGAGGAATCAAAGTGCTGATGCCTTCAGGGAACACAACAGAGTCAGTTACATAAAAAGTTCAGAGTGAATTATGAAAGGGTGTTATCTTTCTTAAAATATGAACACAGTATGATGTGTTGATGAAGAACAGAAGTACAACTAGCATGAACATGGGTCTGTTTACCATGTTTGATGTTTTAGCGATGTAAATATAGCCTATAGCTTCTGTTTTCACACTCATCAAGGATGATGGAAGAGGAATGTGTTATCATTAACACAAATAATAATGAACATATGTCTTCTTAACCAAATTTTAGCATCTTCTTAAAAATTTAAAATATCAATTTAAAGATATTTATGCATATCACCCTTCTACATGAGACATTGTGCGTGTGTGTGTGTGTGTGTGTGTGTGTGTGTGTGTGTGTGTGTGTGTTTGTGTGTGTGTTAGATATGCATAATAAGATAATCTCTGTGAAGGAGGCTACTCACTCTCCCTCCCCCTTTTCTCCCCCCCCCCCTTCTCCACTTCCATCTCCCCTCTGTCCTCCTCCTTCACATATTTTCTCCTCACCTAGAAGTGAGGCTGGCTCCTCAGCCTTTGAAGTGAAGGTGCTTAATCGATTGTGCATGTCTGGAGGAGTGTCAACTTGTTTTGGAGCTCCATTTGAAGCGGCTTTATGACATCACAACATTCCTTCGCAGGTGGGCCCTCTCTCTCCCTTCCGTTCCTCTCCCCTTCTCTCCTTTACCTTCCTCTCATCTCTTATTCACCCCTCCTCTCTTTCTCTCCTCTCTCCTCCTCTGTCCTTCCAGCATAGAGGTGGGTGCTGACCTGTTCTCCCTCCATCTTTTTTTTCACTTAGATTGATACATAACACGAAAGCATGAATCACTGAAGGAACGCTGCAGGATGAGATAATGGCGGTGTTTTATAATAACATTTCTCTGTGCCATCAACATTGTCATCAGACGTTACAGGTCTAACAGAGCACATTAGGCCCTCCGACATCTTTATAGCGACGCAAGTGATTGATTGGCCAGCCTTGTTATCTCATCGACCAATCTGGTCAATGACTGTTGAAGGTCTGTCTTCACTCACATGCCCTGAGGAAAAACACATTAGGATCACGTCAAGTGTCGGCATGACCCAAACGGCTTAGTGTGAAAACGGCTTTACGAGGCAATGCAAATATTTACCCTTGCAGACAAAGCAGACAATATTCTCAGATCTATGACACCATCAGACTTAGCCAGAGTACAAAACTGATCTTTATGTGGCTCAATGATCTGAAACAATGAATGTGCTTAGACACATAAACCTTTGACACACTTTGATGTGTAACAATCATTTGAGGGATCATTTGGCTATAAATTCTCCTGAAATCAGGCCTAATGTGTTAATGACCTATAACCAAATTTTTAAAAAGTATCCTTTAGTTAGCTATCATAATATGTAAGGGGAAGGTAAAAACTGTGAACAATCAGCAAGCTTGGGCCGGACGACATATCAGTTGGCAAATAACATCTGCCAATATTTGGGTTCCAGATATCAATCTTTCAATCGATCAATCAGTCAATAAATCAATCAAAACAATTTATTTGTCCCAAAGGGAGTTTTATTGAGGCTGATAGAGTAGTACAGCAAGCACCAATGTACAACATGCTCTGACAACATATAAGGGCTCTCAACGAAGTTTGTTATATTGGCGCTGCATTCCTGCTGTATTCAATAAAACAAATGCTCTGACAAAAGAAGGAAAAAATCCAGGCATCTGTGGATGTCGTTGGCCAGTCTGTCCAATCATTTAATTTAGGCCAAATTAAATGATTGGATGATGTGTCTATCTAGCTACCAGCCTACCTGCACGGACTCCGCCAATGCACCTGTTGTGCAAGACCAGAGGCTAGGCAGACCTATTGCTAAAACTAGCAAGCTTGTCGCCCAGTAATAGGGGAGTGGCTTTGGAGGGAAGCCCGAAGGGGCCGTGGATTTTTTTTAAGATACCTACCCCAGCTTTAAGTTAAAATAAAGCACGGCTTTGAACATATGGGGGTACCTCAAATTATCATGAAACAAAAAAGGTGTTTTGTACATTGTTCAAAGTTTCAGTGAAATCCCAAAGTCGGGTGAAAGCTATTCAATCTTTGTGTCCTTGTCACCTAAGAAGAATTCACTACTGCTTCTCAAAATCCTTGGATATGAAGTATCCTATTAACTTAATCCCCAAAAAATGATGAATGGTCCCCTAAACCCTCGTGTTTCATATTCCAAGAAATATCGTAATTGTAATATCGCACATTTGAGCAAAAAGTGCATGCAAAAAGAGTGTGCTATATGTCACAGGCAGTGGCAGATGCTACCTAGGGGTACATCTCACTTGAGGTGAGATTCTTTATTAAGAACCTTATTAAAACTGTTAAATTGTTCTGCTCAATGCAAAATGAATAGATATAGGCAGGCTATAAATATATACACATATACTGTATATATACACATACATGTATACATACATGATAATATTGGCAATTGGAATGTTTTGCATGCTGTAATTGGTATCCTATCGGTGGCAAGAAGTCAGATTGATCAGGCCGTACAGTTCCCCAGCCTGATGCTTACATCCTACAGTCAATCCCAGTAAAATACAACTCAAGATGATCCGCCTTCAATATTTAAAGGCTTCTATTTATACTATTGATTATTATTACTAAAGTTTATATTTTGCATAATTTAACGGAATAAAATAAAAGAATATTTGACAAGTTTAATGTTTAACTGACATTACTCAATTAAAACATACTGCAGCTTTACATCCTTTTAGTGTGGCATTCTACTAACCCCCTTAATGAGTTCACATAGCAGAGGACATGATCGTTTTGATCGTCAATCACAGCTGTTCACCAGGGGTCCTGCTCAGCTCCCGTCAGCAGCTCATATCGGGGAACGGTGTGAAGCCGATCGGAGGCGTCGGTACATTGGGATTGATCCGACCACCCCTACTTCCTAGCTCCTGCCTCTCCAGAAGTTCAGAGGTGAGAAAGTATTATAGTAGACAAGTATTAAATAGAGTCAATAAAAATCATCCAATTAACTTACAAACTGAGGAGCACAATGCTTCCACCCACCTACACACTACATTTTTTATACGAGAGGTTTGGAAAGCAGTGTTACAAACATTGCATCTATCTCTGCTACCTAGGCCTGAGCCGAACTCACCCGTCGTTTCAAGCTCACCTCCTGATCTCTAGGCCTGACCCGACCTCACCCGTTGTTTCCAACCTACCTCCCCCTTTCAGCTCATGATACACGACACAGTGGCGCAGCGTGCGTCCAATAAAGCAAACTGAACAATGGCAGGGGAGAAAAGAGGAAGTTGATTAGGGCAAGAAGGGATCGCTTAGAGGAGCCGAGGCAGAATAAGCTCTCTGCTTCTTTGCATATAAATGAGAGATTAGGCGGAAACTATATCTTATACTGGCCCCATAGAATACATATTCCTAATTACAATATATTCATAAAGTGAACGTAATTTCCTCAAAGGAGATTACAGATGAGACGCAAGGTCAGAGAGAAAGAGAAAGACATTTATGTTCTCTGGTATACCGGGAAAGACTGGGTCAAGAAATTACTCGTACGTGTGTTGGAAGATTGAAGATGAACCGTGACACGCGAGGTAGAGCAGGGTGTGGCAGAGATACAGATGGACAGACAGACAGCTTAAGGTGTGAACAGGGCTGCTCTTGATAGGTTTATATTTTCATAAGGAAGACATGGCATGCTGCTGTGTGTCTTCTGATGGTGGTCTTGAATAAATAGTTTTGCTGAACGATGAAACTGCTGCATCTCTTAACATCCTAGTAATCACAACACAAATACCTTCTTTATCCTCCTTCTCCCTTTAATTCAGTTATGGTCTGTCTCTGCTTTGATGGGTCAAACAATTACATTACATTACATGATGTAACATTGCACAATATCACTTTACATCCGTACAACAAACAATACAAACAATAACTGTCACACATCTAGTTAATTCAACTCTGTGTCTAAAAGGGAAAATGATGACTAAAAGGCATATCTTAATTAACTTATTTGATTAAATCTAAAGCAATAGATGAAGGATAATAGTGATGATTTCTTAGTGATGATTAATGTCAATGTTGACCTACAGTGTCTCTAGCTTTTAATTAGTAGATCCCCACGCCACCTCTGTTCCTCTTGTTCTCACCCTGCAATCTCTCCATTATTGTCCATCAGTAACGGACAATAAAACTGGCTGATGTATTTTAATGAATACGTTGAAATGGTTTCCCTGTTTCAATAAACCATCTGCTGATGCTCACTCCTTTCCCATATATATATATATAATTATAGTAGAGAATATGAAATTCTATCATATTATAAACCTTACATTAGTCACACAGTATTCACTCACATTTCAGTTAAAACAACATCATCAATTGAGCATTAGCCAATCAAAAACGGCTAGGCTGCGGCGAGAGTGCAACGTAATAAATGAATCTCTTCAAAATCGTAGCAACTGAAGACATAACTGGAATTCCATGTTGGTTGATTAGCATATGAATGGCTAAAAGCTCTTACCAGGGCTAATGCCCACCCAGGGTGTAGTGTAGAGGGTTTTGTTAATGGGTCCTGCTTATCTAAGGCCCGTATTTCAGGCTCTCAAAGGAACTCCTGTTAGGATAATCTGAAAACTGGCACAATTTCGGCTAATTCCATTTTAACTCGGTCAAAAGGTGCACTGACATGAGGCACTCAGAACGATGCTCTGCAGCCAAAAAACTGATTTTTGATTTCAATTACGAGGACTTGTGAATAGGAATCTGTGATTAAAGCCCGATGACTTCCTTTTGTATCAGGGAATCTAAAGTCATTTTAATTTATTTAAATTTTCTTACACCTTCAACCAATGTATGATGTATAGACCATACAGCAATATAAACAAGTGATTACATGGATACACATATCCCTTGTTAGAATTACCCTGCATCCCAAGTAAAATATGCAAACAAATGGCAGAACAAACTCTGCTTACAAGAGGTCGCAATCCCAAAGCAAACAGTCAACAACCAAGGTGTGTGTACACTTCAAAATGAACAGAAACATAACCTTGCCTCTGTACCGTCTCTTCCCTAAAATCCTAGTTGCTTAGTATTATTAAACACACCCCTACAATAACAAAGCAAATATTTTATTTCCTGTACCACGCCTGACGGTCTTAAAGGGTCACTTGACCAGATCTAGGAGCAAGGTACACTTCCACCAATTACAAGTCTCTAACCTGTTCCAATAACCTCCTTACAACCTGCTCCAATAGTGTGCTTAACAGTCTGCACTAGACAGCTAAAGCTTATAACACACTATCTACACTAACTATGCACTCTGTAGATATGTTTTTTTTGTGGCGGCTCTAAATTCGATTGTGTATGCTTTTAATGGTATTAAATAACTTGCTTTGTATAAAAGTGTTTGGTCAATTACTAAATGGAAATGTAATACTACAACAACTGCTACACACTGACTTCACACAGACTACACAATGACTACACAACGACTACATACTGACTACACACTGACTACACAATGACTACCCACTGACTACACTCCGACTTCACACCGACTACACAAGTGAATCACTCATCTCTGTTCTGTCTGTCTGCTCTCCCCACGGACAGTGTTCACAGCTCAGGTCTTCCTTTCCACAGGGAACTCTCTCTACACTAGGCTGTGAGTGTGGGAGGGGTGGGGGTCCAGGGTGCATCAGTGTTTCAGGAATGTTCAGGCTCTTCTGGGCTCAGAAATGGACTTGTCTGCAGCAAGCTGAGAACGGCCATTGATCCCCCTGGGCCTGAGCTCTACGTCAAACAAGCCGGAACGTTCTGTCAATGGCTGCATCAAGTGTCTCTTCAATCTCCTCTCTGGTGGCCCGTCTCCCGGTGTGGTAATTGAAAGGATGTGGGCAGAGTGCGTATTAGAAGGACTCGCAGCCATTGTGATGCACTCAGCCCATCGACTGTAGAGGTAAAACTCCTGTTACTGCATCAACACGGTGTTGTCAGACAGATGGATCCTATTACTTTATACCACAGCATTGTTCTTGATTGTGATTGGTCAATAATGTTCCAAGGGTGCGCATTATCTTTCAATAGCGGGACACCTCTGCTACCAGATGTTTCCATACCAACTCAAACAATATGCTCAAAGCACTGCTGAAGAATATTTTCATTTCAGCTGATTAAGTCGATAAAATAACAATAACGTTAGGGATGAAAGTAACTCATTGTTGGTAGGTGTGGTATAAGCCTCGGCAGCATCTTGGTTTATTCCCTATGTACTGTAATTCCTTGTATTCCTTATGAAACATTTTCCGATGGAAAATGGAAAGTTTTGAACTGCAGTGAAAGGTTCTGTAGGAAGACAGTTTAGTTCAACATAATGTGACATTTCATGAACACCTAGCACTCCAAAAGTAAATGTAAGGCGGAAAAATGTATTGCAATGATTACTAATTATTTTTTGTATTGATTATTCTTCACGTTGGTTGACTGTGAATAGTGCACATTGAGGTCTTTTGGACATTAGTCATGTCTGCCTATTGGGAAGGGTAGGAGCCGAGGTCTGGCATAGAAACGACCCAAAGACTTTGCATTTACTTTATATACTTTAACACACAACATTTGAATAACCCCCTTCAGTAACATAGAGAGATATAACTTGGCACTGAAATATTGATTATATATGATCATTAAACTACATCAATATTATAAATACATTATTCATTTGCCTTAATATTATAGCAATTAGATGTCTTGGGCTCGGGGTTTCCACAACTTCTGAAGTAAGTTTATTCTGCGGGGTGGGATAAAAACAAACATGGGGAGATATGCAGGAGGACCGGACCCTCAGGGTTCCATGAAAACATACATTCATTTGATGAGATTAAATTAATTCACTGCAGTTGGAAAACAAGACTTGGATCAATGGCAGCTCTTATTATCTTTAAATATGGCCTTTGAAATATGTAAATACCACTATTTCTGTCTGATAGAGAGAGAAAGAGAGAGAGAGAGAGAGAGAGAGAGAGAGAG
>JAOSLM010000034.1:12071080-12081783 GCA_025629765.1 Eleginus gracilis | reverse complement strand
AGATAGATACACATACATACATACATACATACATACATACATACATACATACATACATACATACATACATAAATTCATGAATGGATAGATTTAGATATAGTAGACCTGCAGGCTTTTAATAATGCATCAATCTAGACGGACCCTTTTGATCTACTTAAAAATAGCCCTATAGCCTATACATTATGTACATTATAGTTCATACTACATATGCATGTATAATATACAACTGTGGGCCTACATGTTTTTATTTTGTTGCCTAATTCGTGTGAATTCTAAACTCTAAAAGGTTTTAGATATGACTAACATTTTAGTTTACTCTTACATGACTAAAATTAGGCCTACAAGTATGCCTCCGATTACAATTGGCGTCCAACGTTGTAAAATGTATTTACAAAAAATATACATATTATCCTTCAAGTGCTTCTGTAAATCCAGAAGATTTGTCGGCCACATGAGACTACAGACGTAAAATTGTACTCACGTTAATCCTTCTCCTCCTCCTTCTCCTCCTCCTCCTCCTTGTCACCAATGGGAGGAGAAAAACAATAAAACCACCTCCTCCTCCGAGCTGTCTGAAATATAACATTTTATATCCATTCTGCCTGATTAATATTAAATAAATGTATTAATATTGATATGGACCTTTAACGATTAATGTTTCATTGTCTACTTTTACAAAGACAACAGGCAAAGAAACATATAGACCCATAAAAATAATCTTCGCTAGCCTGTCTTTTTTTGTCATTGCATTATTTTTTTAAATGATTAGACATTATTATTAGAAGAAGCCATATGCATATTCCAATTGTTGACGGGTTAATCACGGTGGATACACGCACCTCTGTTTAGTTTAGTTTAGGTTCATAGACATATTTAATTATGGCACATGCCTTGAAATGTAATATTTATGAAAGCATGTCTTAAACGTTTAATATAAATGTAACATGTCAGTTAATTAATCCACAATAAAAAAAAACGTTATTTAAATGTAGTTTCAATGGTTGTGGAGGACGAAAATACTGTCTTCAGTCAAGATAAAAGCCTGTAATAATAAAGTATCGGAGTCTTTTTAACCAGTATCTCGCAAATCATATTTTTTTAATTATTCAAATAATTTAACATAAAAGGTCTAACCAACACATGGATTAAGGCAGATACATTTTTTGGTTGTCCTATATTGTGGATTTTTATTTTATTATTATTATTAAAGCCTTATTAGGCCTATTGGAATGATGATAATAAACGGATACAGGGTCTGCAGGATAACAGTCATAATTTGTACGAGGGCAGTTTAGTTGTATGTCATGAATTCAGCCAAATTCAGCCACGTTATAAATCCCATTTAGTGACAATACACATACAAAAAAAACACGATAAAACATTTTTTTTTTTAAAGGCTACGATTTGTGAAACGTCGACGTCTGCCTGATTTTATACATTTATTTTATATAAATAAGAAATATGTACCTTGCAGATCCATAGGTCTACATTAATGACATTGATGTGCATCAGGACCATTCCACATCCCCACTTCAGCCAAACATTTAGATAAAATAAGCACGTAAAATCAAATATATCATAAAGCATAAACAGCAGAAAGCATCAAAGTCAGGAATACATGTTGGATTCATTTATTTATGAGAAGACTTCATGAGAAAACCTCCCGGATGAGTTTGGCTGACAGAGGAGAGGGCGAGACAGGGAGAGAGAGGTGAGGAGGAGGAGAAGGAAGACGTGAAAATAGGTGAGGAGGAAGAGGAAGAGGAGGAGGCGCACGTGGCCGCAGCTTGTAAACATGTTTGTGCACAAAGTAGAGTTGGTTTTACTGAACAATCAACACGCAGACATCATTAAGGTGAGAACATTTAAAACTCTTTCATTCTGGTGCACCCGGGGAGCATCTTAATGCATAGTGTTTGCACGGCAAACTGAACACACCAATAAAAACCTTCCGTTTCCCTATCCATTTATAAGTAGGCCTTATCATTATCATGAACCATTATCAATAATCTTTTGCAGGATCCAACAATACTGTCGTGCTTCTGAAACGTTTTTCTTTACTTTTTAGGTGAAAGCCAATTCACGTCGCTAGAAAAAAAGGCCGGACCATAAATTATTTCCAAACGAAGGACATTACTTCTGTAGAAGTGATAAAGTGATATTATTTTTTATATACAAAACCATTTCGCCATAACGATTCAATTTCTGTGCAAGTTCAAAATAATAAATCTATATATAGGCTAGCCTATGTGGTCGTTGCCTGTCAGTTTGTTCTCCATGCAGGCCCACAAACGTTGTTCATGTACAGCCATCGGTTTCGCAACTTAATTTACACAAACCTCTAAAAGCATAACAAACGACGGATGAATAAGTGGACAGACTCATAAATAATTCAACAACAACAACAACAACAACAAGAAAAAAAACAGCAACAGAACATAGAACAACAATGAATGAGGTAAATTGTTAATGGCTATAAACTTCAGGTCATGAGAGGGGAAATACTTTACCTCTCTCCTCTTGTCCGCTGCTATTCCCATATTCACATTCACCAATAACGTGAAAATAAAGCAGATATATGCAGATATATATGAAGATATATCCCCATAGATCCAGATAAACCAGACAGAACGGACATCTCTAAAGCCCATTGGACGCCACACTGTCAAAATTGGTCGGAGATAAAAGACTGAACGTGGTGTGAAATTGTTCCTTGGTCCCCAAATTCAGTCCCCCAGAAAAAACTCAAAAACTCCGTCAGTGCGCAGCGGAGAACTTCAAGCGTTTCTGTTTCTGTCTCTGGTTGCAGAACCAGACCCGCACCACGTTCTTCTTCAGGTCCAGCTTCTCCGCGATCGCCGCGATCTTCTCCGACGAGGGCCTCGGCTGGACGGCGAAGTACGCCTCCAGAGACCGCTTCTCTGGGGCGGCGATCGACGTCCTCTTCCGCTTCTTCTCCCCGCCGTTAAAAATGTCCGGTTTGCTCATCTTCTCCCGCTGGGCGCCCTCCGCCTCCTCGAGCCAGGCCTGCAGGATAGGCTTCAGCGCGATCATGTTGTTGTGGGACAGCGTGAGCGACTCGAAGCGGCAAATGGTGCTCTGGCTGAGCGACCCCACGCCCGGGATCTTCAGGTTGGCCAGCGCGCCCCCCACGTCCGCCTGGGTCACGCCCAGCTTGATCCTCCGCTGCTTGAAGCGCTCCGCGAAGGCCTCCAGCTCCCGCGGGTCCGTGTCCGACTCGTTGATGGATGGAAGTCCGTTATTACCCAGGCCACCGCCGTGGTGTCCCGGGAGGAGGCCGTGGTGGTGGTGGGTGAGGGGGGAGCTCATGCTCATAGCGGCCTGGTGGTGAGACAGGTGAGTCAAGCCGTGCATGTGGGAGTGCGCGTGGGCCGAGGAAGAGAGCAGACCTCCACCACCTCCACCTCCTCCACCTCCACCACCTCCTCCTCCGCCGCCACCACCGGACCCGTCGTGCCCGCCGCTCATGAGCGCGAGGGAGGGCGAGCTGAGGTGGTCCATGATGTCCGGCGGGGGGTCGAGGTGGTTCGGGTGGTGGTGGTGGTGGTGGTGGTGGTGGTGGTGGGCCAGCGGCACGGTGGAGTTGGAGGAGCACGGGACAGTGTTCATGGTGTGGTAGGTGGCGTCCGGTTTGAAGGGGTGCGTCTTGCCCTGCGACACGGCGATGTCCACGGCCGCGAGAGCCTCCGCGCGAGCCAGCAGCGTCTCATCTAGACTGGCGAAGATGTTACTCTGCAGCTACGGGGTCCGAGAGAGCAGAGGCGGGACCGGCACCGGAGAGAGGACCGAGAGAGCAGATAGGAAGGACCGGTACCGGAGAGAGGACCGAGAGAGTAGAGGAAGATAAAAAAAAAGAGCAGGAATTAGCAGAATAAGAGAGAGAGCGAGAGAGAGTGGGGTGGTGGGGGTAGGGTAGGGGGGCGTCAGAATAAAAGAAAAACATGAATAAATGTGTCTGACAGGCGGGAGCTTTGATAACCCACAACACGCAGCGGGATTAGTGCTCGACTCATCAGAATTAAAACAGAAAACGCACGAGCGGACCTCAGAAGAAACATGCTCTCAGAAACATCCCAGCGTTCGGAGTTCATGAAGAAAACATGAAGCGCGTCTCGGAGCCTCGGAGCGCACCGCCACTTTTACGCGCGCGGAGAGACGCACAGAGCAGAATAACTTTGTTCGGATACCATATGAAGTTCTTACCTGCGGGGTCTGTAGGCACGCCCTACGGATGGCCTCGGAGCTGGAATGCAGGGTGGTGTACTTGTGCTCCGGGAGCGACGGGTGCATCCCGAAGTGCGTCTGCTTGCTGTTCATGGACATCATCTTGGCGCGGGCTTCTCCAAACTAAAGCGCGCGGGAAGAAGGGGGAGAACGAGCTGCTCGCGCTAAGGAGGATATCACCATAGAGACGCAGCGGTCCTCCTCCTCCTCCTCTGATTGAGTGTTGTGGTGGTAGTGTGTAGCTGGCAGTAGTGGGAGGAGATGATGTGAGATGCCTGCAGTCTCTCACACACACTGACCCGGTCCCGCGACACGCTCCTACACCTGAGCCCCTCATCTCGTCATGCCTCGGGTTGGTTCTCGCGAGATGTTGCAGGCTGCATGAAGAACAGACAAGCCACAGCAGGGCGGCTAGTAGAGCAGCGTTCTGCGATGAATGGCTTCACTCTTTTGGTCACTTGACACTTTATACCAAAAAAAAAATTCGTTGCATGATGAGGTCCGCTATCAACGAGACCTAAACAGAGACGGTAAATAGCATCACATTTCTATTTTTTTATTTTATTTACCATGTTAGGTAAGATATAAGATATAAAAAAAATAAAGATTAGATCAAATAAATATTAATGTGTATTACACTTTTATTATTATTAATGAATGCATGGAGCAGCAGGCGGAAAAGTCTGTGTGTGTACGTGTGTTATGACACCCCTACCTCATCATAAAGCATTACACTAATTAAATACTCAAGCTGAAGCTTGCTGAAATGCATCCCAATAAAAGTACACTTCATTCAAACCACAACAGTCAAACGATTAAATTATCATGGAGTGATTAAAGGTATGTGGATATAAAACATGCATGGGTCATTTGCATAATAAATACTGCACTTAGTGAAGCCTGTAATGTTTTGTGTCATGTCACTTAGAAATATTATGGCCTTCCCCCTAGGAAAGACTATTACATATATCGGGTTCTTCCCATAGAAGGAGTAGCCTATTGAAATTAGACTAACCTTTAGTTTGGACCTACAGAGCAGTCAAACAAACACAGCCTTTAGTATATCCCTCCATTGGCCAGGTCGGGCAATTTATAAACCTATTGTTTAGATGTCCAAAGAGTCAAACTATCACATCAGCACTCAATGCTTTAGTTTACCCCCCCGAAGGCCAGAGTAGTCAAACACAATCTTTATAGGCTGAGGATTCAAACTCAAATCTGCTTTAGTTTAGACTATTTAATACTTCTAAGAGCAGTTACCTCTACGACTATTAAACAATTTTACATGAACATTCCAAGATGGAGCCTCAACCTACATTTGAAGTTGGCTACACAAAGAAAATGGGCTACACAAAAACAGACATGCATGGAATTTGGGTCAAAAGTATTTAATGTAGCAATTTCAGGCTCAATTTTTATCATACTGACTACAGAGCACAAATAGTGTTAAGTTATTTTGTTAAACTAACACATCAAATATTCTGAATGTTTAAAATGCATAATTATGAAACTATTCCAGGACTAAAACAGTGGAAACAAACATATTTCCAACCATCATTTATACAAAATACCTTCAGATTGAGAAATAGAGCAGGGACTCCTGAACTACAAAGGGTTTGAGCTCACTGTTCATGTTTGTATCAGTAACTCTTGCACTAGGATGCATCTCCCAAATGTGGGCCAACAATCACAACAATTGCAAAATAGACTCAAAAGTTAGCATTGGCGATTAACAATGGAAAAAAGGCTAAATAGCCATATAATTTCATCAGAACATCAGTAAAACTTTCCATTTCTTAACAGAAAACTCCTCCACAGATCTGTGCACAAGGAACCAGCTAAACCAGCAGCCCTAGCACACCAGAACCATAAGCATGTCACCTGGTTGAGATGGAAGTGAAAAAGTATTATCCTACAGTCAGACTACGAGAGGGAGCTAGTTCCTTGGTTTGAGAATGGGAGTGACTTCTACAACCCACAGCAGATTAGGAGGTCCGGGAAAATTTTGGACTGCAGATCTGAGTTACTCTCTTTGAGATCTGAGTTGCAGTTCCACCATGCCACTGTGACTGTGGCATGGTGGACTCTTCGTGAGGGGGCTGTGAGGTCCACAGAAGCTTTGAGTCTGACTGGTGCAGAACAGGAAGGATTATGAGAAGAAGTCCCAACAAGGAATCCCCAATAGGGTGACTGACATCTGATCTTTAATACCGGGAGAGTGAGTCCACTCATTGGGCGCTGTGATAGTGACACTCAATAATGGTTGGTCGATAAAGCAAGAAGAACATTCCTTGTCTGTTAGCCAAATCGATCTGAAAACCATAATCAGGAACATCAGCAAACTAACCAAGCTCTTATAAAACAAGAACAGCGACTCAAAACTTTCATACAAACTTTGAAAGTTTTGTGGGGCTGTTAGTGTTGAAGGGACTGTGGGACTTCCTCTTCGTCGACTGACCGATGAACAGCTGCCGGTCCCAGCCAGAGCCAGAGGCAGAGGAAGGGGATGGACTATTGTGTGGAAGGATAGCTGGGTCATCAGAACCAGTTGCAGGACCATCCAACGATGGGTCAAAGAGGATGTCAAAGGACAGCTCATCGGTCTGAGAGAGCCCTTCGCCCTCAACTACGCTTGGAACAGGGGCCCCACCTGGCCAACTACACCCCAGACTAGCTGCAATACCCTGGAGTACGCCTGCCCTCTCAGACCCCAGACCAATGGCTCTACCGAAACCAAGAGTGCTGTCTCCACCCTGGACTCCACCTGCCTTACCAGACCAAAGCCTATCTCCTCTACCAGACTCAAGACTAGTAGCTGGTCTTGGGCCATCCTGGTCAGCATCACCGCCCCCAGCAGCCCTCTCCCCAACAGACCTGGCCTTGCCTATAGTGTCCGGTGCACAGAAAGATGGATCACATTTGCTTGCGTCGATTGATGCCGCAGAGGCAGCTTCTGGTTTTGGTTCAGGAACGAGAGTGGTGTCTAGATCTGTAGCAGGTGAGGCACCCTGGGAGAACCGTGATCCTTGGCTACAGGAGCTATCGCTGTCCCACATCATACAGTCCAACTCGGAGACCTTGCTGCGGTACGCAGCGTCCATGGAGGACTCGCTGGACGTGTGGGAGCCGCCCGGCTTCACCTGAGCAGAGGCAGAGGGGGCGTCTCCAACCATCTGGGCGTCCTCACTGATTGGTCCAACACTGGGAGGATCATCAGGTTTAGGTCCCTGCCATGCACCCCAGAAAGGGGTCTTGGAGATCTCTGCTTTAGTACTTGCAGTGAGGCGTTTGGGAAGGTTTGGAGAGCAGTTTTCCGTTGGCGAGGCCGTGCTTCTCACCTTCTCAAGGGGATCTTCAAAGCTGAGCTTCCTCAGTGAGGTGCCCGACTTTATTGCTGCTTTCCCGCCAACGATAGTCGGACTCTTCAGAGACAAGGAGCAGAACGCAGACGAGGGGGTGGAGGGCTTCAGCTTTGGAGGTGTTCCATAAAAATTGGTTGCTGTGAATCCCATCATCTTCTCGCCCTCGGATCTCCCGGGAGAAGCCGGGAAATTTGAGCTTTGACCTCCAGAGGCCAAAGTTTGACCTTCAGGGTTGCTGCAGATGGATTGCCTCTCCGTGTCGCTCAGACTCCTCGTCATCATGACCAGTTTCTGCTTCTCCGCCTGGTCACCTGGTGCCCCCCAGAGGCTAGGAGGACTGCCCTCGTCGCACCGGAGCCGGGCCTGCAGACTTTCGATGGTCTTGTCGCTCTGCTCAAGAGCCTTGTTCAGCTGCTTCATCTTCCACTCGTTCTGCTGAATGGTTGCTTCCAGAGCAGCCACCGTGTAGCGGCTGAACCTGGCAAGAGATGATTGGATGCGATTAAAAAGAGACGATTATTTGATGGATCAAGTTTAGTTAAATTAAACAGCTTTTGGGTCAGGGTCCAGACAAAATACAATATATATAAGATTACCTAAGTAACTTAATTTGAAATGATGCATTTTATTAATCCCAGATGGGAGATGTTGGTGTAATAGCAGAAAGTACAGGACCGTAGTAGAAATAAGGCATTTAAATCAAAGCAAAAACATACAGAAATGATATTCATGTAATAGAGATGGCAATGTAAAATGCAATTATTTAGTAACAAATATAATTGAAAGGCAATCGATTTGACATATATAATGATTATACATGTAAAAATACTTTTTACATGTATGACATCTTCTGAATGAAATATTGATAGGAGAGTAAATCAGTAGTTAGGGATCACTGAAATACAGAATATTTAGTAAAATACTAAATTATATGGATAAGAACACACCTGGTATACATTACAAGAACCGTGTGGCAACTTTTTTGATAAACACAATCAGTTTAAGAGTTCATAGAAAGTATTTTGGATCTGACGGATTATTTACAAGTTCAAAGACAAAAGGATCTTAATGTCAATCATTGACAGCCCCGCTTTTGAAATTCAATTTTAAAGGGTCATATAAAAATATTTTTTTTGAATTCAATGAAAAATTCAGAGCTTGTCCTGTGATGAATGAGAAAGTGATGGCACATAGATAGCATCTTAATAGCCTCCGTTTCCATTGTCAGAATCACCAAAATGGACTTTGAATTACCTCTTAGCTCAGAGAGCAACTAAAGTACCTCTCTCCCCAACGCCCTCATAAAACTATCTATCGATCACCATGACAAACCGAGCAGCAAGACAAAGAAAATGGTCTCACAAATTGCTTTTGAAACCACGATTAAAAAAGGTAACGATACACTGGGGTGAGTTTTGTCTTCCGAGCATGGACCCACAAAACCCGAACGCACGCACGCACACACACACTAATGAAATGTTCTGGTCACAGAAATCAAAGCAGACGTGGCAAAAATCCACCTCACAAATGTAATTGTACCCAAGTAAAACATGAACTGACATGATCAGAATGAGACATTTACACCTTTAGGAACATAACATTGACTGTGCCGTTGTGGGGACCTAAAACCATCTCTACAACAAACTAGTGGACTATAATCCATCCAATCTTCTCTCCCTCAGGCACAGCTAGAACAAAACACAGCCCTGTCATTTTGGCCCAGACTGGACCACTGCCATGTTAGGAGAAAATAAATGTGTGCCCCGTGAAGCGCACCCTGCCGGAAGGTTTCTATGTATGGGCCCGTACCAGAAGGGCCCTGTAACACCCTGATGGACTTCCACTGTATTATCCTAACTTACTTCAGCACACCTATCTGGACTACCTTCTACAAGGAGGAGCTGGTAAAAATAACTTAACTATAATTGTTTGCAGATGCGCTGTTGAATGATGGCACAGAGCCCAAATGTGGAGGGGTTTAAAGATGTGTTTGGGCCAGTCCAGTGTCACTTAAGATTTTTGGGATTTATGCGCCTTTGAGAATAAAGGGTACAACCTCAGCCACATTGCTGGGCCCCTCATTGCTGACTGTTTTTACTTTGCTGAATCATGACAGAGTTAATATTTCTGCCATCAACAGCCTAATTAATTATGCAGGTACAGCCTAAATTAGGATTCACCTTTAAAAAGTGTCAATATTTATAATAACTATATTTATATAAATAAAACAACATGGAAGAGTAATCAGGATTTGCCTGTCATTTCAAAGTAATTTCACAGGTCAACAAGCCCAAATAATTAGTATGCTTATTTATATTTCTTTGCTTATGTATGGCCACCGAAGATTTCTATTTATAATGCTATCTATTTTTATAATGTTACTATGATTATGCTGATATTATGATATCAACTTTAAAATTAGGATAATATGATGTGCATTTATTATGAGGTTACTTTAATATTTATATTAATAAAATGGGATATTATAGGCAACACTTATCTGATAGAAGCCTGGCGTGTCCAATTAAGAAAATCAACGCACATACAAATCCTTGTATTACAACTCAAATCCACCCTTTTAATGACTTATCTGTCTATCCCTGGCCTGACTGGAATTGGCACAGTTAACAGCACAACATCCCTTGCCATCATGATGGTTGTCTATCTGTTGCCTATACTTTCTGCCACATCTGCTGTGACATTGCCCAGAAACCAGTCTATACCTATTCATAATGGGGATACTGTGATATCTATAATGGGGATACTGTGATATCAATAATGAGGATACTGTGATATCTATAATGAGGATACTGCGATATCTATAATGAGGATACTATGATATCTATGATGAGGACATAATACCTATTCATAATGAGGATACTTACTTCTGTGGAGAACGGCTGGACACCTCTGCTCGGAGGTTCATGTTCTCCTGCACCAAGTCCACGTTCTGAGACCTCAGCATCTTGTTTGTCTGCGGTGGGGAAATGTAGTGAATTCAAGACTGTTAATAGAGGGCATATTTACATTTTGTGTAGCAAATCCGCCCCCCGCCCCCCCCCCCAAAACACATGTCGTGGGTGGGGGGGGGGGCAC
>JAOSLM010000034.1:11490038-11501883 GCA_025629765.1 Eleginus gracilis | reverse complement strand
CCCCCCCCCCCCCCCCCCCCCCCCCCCCCCCCCCCCCCCCCCCCCCCCCCCCCCCCCCCCCGTGCTAGAAAGAGGATGACAGCATGGTTACCGCATAGTCACATAGCTGTCTACTTTAATTAACATAGTATAAGTAAGCAGGTGGTCCTTTTCTTTTGATTCCAGAGCCCCCGCTGAGTGTAGCCCACTGGGCATCGTATGTTGGTCTGTCTGTCTGTCTGTCTGTCTGTCTGTTGGTCTCTCTGTCTTCCATCCATCCACCCACCCATCTACACATCTATCCTTTCCTGTAATTGTGTAGGGACAAACTAGGGGAAATAACAAAGCTAATATCTTCCCTTGAGCTTTGATCATCATAGCTGTTATCTGTTGTGTAATTTCTAGCTGGGTGGCGTCTAAAATAAACCAATTCCCTGTGTCGCTGTCCTCGTCTGCCTTCTCCTCCTCCTCCTCCTCTGCACTGTAAGACGCGTGTTTACCCTGCTGGCAGCAAACGCTGCAAAAGACACTCACAGCCGCTCTTTGATGTCCCTGCTCTTTGTGAATTCGGGCCAGTGAGGCTACTGTGGTCGTTTGCGGCGTAATGGGACGGTGCACCAGGGGGGGCAGGCAGATCCACACACAGGCACAGTCGACTCACTTATCGTTGAGAATAACGCGTGCAGCCTACAGCTGTTTGATGTTACCCAGACGGCCGGGCGTTTCTCCGGTAGCTCATGCCGCCAACACACCCAGCCTCCGCCCTTCTTCCACACAATGTGGTTAGCTTCCAATTGAGGGAGGTGGAGGACTTTTGGCTTCTCTCATGTTTTAACCTTTATAGATCCAATAACATGGTCTCTTTTTTATGATTTTGAAATGGAGTATATCATCACAGAGTTCCTTCCCTCCACAGGAAAGAGAGAAAGCCACAATTTGGTTATATTTTATAGAACCAAATGTTTTTTTTGTGTGTGCTTTTTGTAGTGCTAGTAGAAGTAGTAGAAGTAGAAGACTACAAATAACCCTGACCCTAACCCGCTTAAATCAAAATCCTGTTAATTAAATCTGATTACCGAATGAAGAGGGAAAGCATTACATCTCAAAACATGATAAATTGACGAGGCGTTTCATCAGCCTGGGGCTGAGGGACTGCCCTGACTCATCTCTTCCTCTTCATCTGTTTGTTTAAAGTAATAAACACACATTACTGATTCACAATCTGTTGGACTAACCAAAACATTTCCTCCCTCTCCCCATTCCTCCCTACATTTCTACATTTTCTCTATCTGCATTGCTCCATCTTTAAATCTCTTCTTTCCCTTCTGTTTATCTGTCTCTATATCAGTTTTTTCTCTCTTCATCTCTCATGCTCCATCTCCCTATCTTTTTCGCCCCTCACTTCATCTCTCTCTCACTTTCTCTTCATCTTTCTCCCTCTCTCTGTTTCTCAATTTAATAAAGAAATGTTCCTTATTCGCATGAAACAAAAACATGTGTGTATTGTATTGTATTGGGTTATCTCTCTCCTGCTTAATCTCCTTTTCTATCTCTCTACATGTCTCTCTCTCTCACTGTATCTCTCTCTCCGTCTCTTTGCAGGCCAGGAGAGCTTCAACTCGCGGTCCCTGGCCATGCAGGCCCAGAAGAAGATCCTCAGCAAAATGGCCACCATGGCCGTGGCCAACCTGCTGACGGATGACACCAGCAGTGAGATCCTGGACGAGCTCTATAAGGCGAGCCGCGAGTTCACCAAGAGCAAGAAGGAGGCCCACAAGATCATCAAGGACGTCATCAAGATCGCCCTGAAGATAGGCGTCCTCTATCGCAACCACCAGTTCAACCCGGACGAGCTGGACACGGTGGAGCGCTTCAAGAAGAAGATGAACCAGGCAGCCATGACGGCGGTGAGCTTCTATGAGGTGGAGTACACGTTCGACCGGAATATTCTGTCGGAGCTCCTGCTGGAGTGCAGGGACCTGCTCCACTCACTGGTGGAGCAGCACCTGACGGCGCGCTCGCACGCCCGCATCGACCACGTCTTCAACCACTTCGCCCACGGTGACTTCCTGGCCGAGCTGTACGGCGACGGGGAGGAGTACAGACTGAACCTTCGGAAGATCTGCCTGGGCGTTAACAAACTGCTGGACGAAGGAACACTTTAACCTCCTCCCAGCTCTTTCACACTGAGCCTTCTCCAGCGCTCTGCTTCTGTTTCTGTTCCCCCCCTCTGTGGGTCTTCTAGTTATTGTCATTGTAAAATGTGCAGTTTCCACTCTCTACTCGCCCTTGTCTTTCCCATCAATCCCCACCTAAACCATTTACAAACATGTCTCTCACCAGGCTCTCTCCTCTATTCTTTTCACCAGTCTCCTCTATTTCGTCCTTCTCTTCCCACCACCATAGTCTGTTCATTATGTTGTTCCGCATCCATTGCTAATGGATTGGTGTTGTGCCTGTCTAAGAGGACTTTAGACTTTCTGAATGCCGACCCAGGATTCCAAAGTAGAAGTCCTGCCATGTTTTAGCTCCGCCCTTGCACAGAGACTGCTTATTGTACTCAAACGTTGTACTTGTGGGTTGTGCCAAAAAGCTCATCAAGATGGGTGACTAGAAAGCGCGAGAGGCCTTTTACTTTGTGAACCTGGAGGTCCCATTTCTACAAGCCTGTACCACAGATCTCCTCAGTTTGCCTTATGTGCTTTATGTACTTCATTGTGTTACTCAACATGCATTCTCTCCAGATTGCTGTGTCAGTATCTTCCAAGCATGTGTAAGTGTAAACATTTTTCTCACAGATTGCCATTCAAAATGATTCAAACAAATCGTGATGTTTATAGATAAGGCCAAACAAATTAAATTCCATAAATGTGTAATTGTACGGTGTAATAGTGTTGTAAAATAAGTAAGAACACAATTTGTCTAGTAGATGTTTAAGTCAGAGATTCAAGTATGACTTGAATCTCTGAATTAGCCTTTGGTTGGGGGGGGAATTGCATTTTTGAGTCTTTAGGGATGTGTTGCCTGCCATCTTTCCTTCTTTGTATGTGTATTTGTGTGTGTGCGTGTGCGTGTGTGTGTGTGTGTGTGTGGGAAAGAGCGAGAGATTTTTTGGGTGTTTGAGTGTATTTTATGTCTGTGTATATCTTCTCTGCAAGAGTGTACCTCTTTTGTCTTTTATTAAAGATTCCTTGTAAATGAGTGAAAGTAGTCACGTATTCTTCTAACCTCTCAAGGTCTGTTCATATGCATACCACTTTGAAAAAAGAAAGTAAGCCTTACTGTGTCTTGAGAACTTAAATAAATGACTTTTGTATTCCAATTCCACTGGTGTACATCAAAACAAGACCAAAGTATTACTATATTTTTGGCCCGCCCGTCCATGTATGTTGTGTCTACTCTATATATGATTGTGTTTACAGAGCCCGTTACTCTGTGTTCTGGCGGATCCAGATTGCGGCACTCGGGACATTGGGGGGATCTCACATTGTCCTCCAGTGGTGCGCTGATAGCCAGCAGCCTTATGTTTGTAAAAATAAACATATATGTGGGAGTATAATACATATATGGACAAAGTATCGTCTGAAAATGCTCTGGATTCATCTGAACGATCCAAACATTAAAAATACATGATTACACTGTTTATGTTGGCTCGACATTTCAAATCGGCATAGGAAATCTCTAAATAGTAATTCCTAGTCCATTAGCTCCAAGTTTACAACAGAGAGGCATTACAATGCTGATAGAGCTTAGGAAACAGTCAGGCTAAGACATAGAACGGTCAGACCATCTAGTGGCCCACTGGCCATTAACATTCAAATGCTCTCTTAAATCAGGTTGGATACGCTCACATACATCAACTCATCCTGTGTTTAGGCTGGAATTGTGGTGTTAGTTTTGCATAAAAAGGAACTTCATGACGATCTCTCTCTGTACATCATAAATAGTTTAGCTTAGATTATTTGCTCTGTTCTTTTTATTCTGCTTCTTCTCTCTAGCTCCCAGTGAATGGTTTATGAAGTTGACACACATATTGCATTAATGGAATAGGAATGGGTTAAGGGGATTAGAGAGAGACCACCCTTATAAGGAGACAGAGAGAGAGACAGAGAGAGACAAAGTTAGAGATAGGCATACAGACAGAGAGACAGAGAGAGCAAGAGAGAGAGAGGGGGAGGGAGAGAGCCCCAACACCACATCTGCTGGCATGTTTTAGATTATTATATTATTATAAGGGTTAAATAAATAAAAAGGTCACGCAATTCAGGAATTATTACATTTTTGTAATTTTTTTTATATTAAGCATGGGATCATCTAATTATAAAGGAGGAAAAGTGGGAACTGTCGCCACCTTGTGGTAACAATCTATAATTCCTCTTAAAGTCAGCTGCTAATTTCTATGTTGGCACACTTGGTACTGAAAACCACTGAAAACCAAATACATTTTATTTGGGTACATAGGGAGGCCAGTGTTTTGGTCTACGTAGGCTGATTGTCAATTACAGAAACGGATGGAAATATAATGTAAAACCCACTGCTGGTTATGTCTGGTTTTAAGTTACTGTTATGAGAAGACACGGAACCTTTCTAAATAAACCTTGTGGCAGTTGATAACCATTTGGAGTGGAACATGCTTCACCATGTGATGACACCAATGGTTTCAAATGTTTTATGTAACTATAAAATAAACATCAGTTATATCCTTTGCTTTAACTTTCTCCCAATCCCTCTAGATTATTGGTAGGCTAATATAACAACCCTGGATTAATCTTTACATCACTATGTTAACATTTGAAATATTTATTTTGAAGCCACGGGGGGACATCATTTAGTTATATGCCCATCAGCAAAGGTTTATGGTTTCAGGTGACTGAAGTGTGTTGGCAGAATATAAAGTGAAAGGGAAATAACGTATTTTGAGAGCACATTTTATATCTTGGGAAGGTCTAGGCTGTTAATTTAAGATGTGAAATAACATAAAATGGTACTATGCTAATTGTCAGGGAAATTATACATATTATACATATATCAACTAGAATAAACATAACTAATGAATAACAATATCTCAAATATAAAGACAATGTCTGTATCTACATAATTTTGCTGTAGAAGCCTCACAGTTGAACCAATTCACTAAATTAAATTTGGTGAAGTATAGTTTTAGCTAAATATCCATGTAGCTAGTAGCATTATGTTGCTGGTCTCTTCGATTAACCCCATGAGACATCAAACAATATTTTCAAATAACAGGTTTGTGGTTTAAGCTAAATAAAGAAATATTACTGAACTAAGTCATCCTCGAAAGTTATGTTACTAAGCTGGCCATTCCATTCTCAGCTCTCGACCTCTAGCCATGCCTAATACATGGTGGATCTTGTCGTGACCAGTTTTTTGCAGTAATCAACAAACGCAAAAACACAATGCTGATTTAATGTTAGAATAATTTTTACAAGACACCCGCCAGTTTTTTTGGAAATGTGTTATATTTCACATCAAGCCTAAACAATTTAAGCACCATGAAGTCATTTTTTGTAAATGTTCACATTACGGTCAAATTTCTCGTAATTCATACGAATATGATAATTTTTCTTGGCATCAGGCTTATGTTTCTCAAGAATTCAAACATATCTACAAAAAGGTGCACCTTAAACGTCCAATGCAATTAAATAAGTATTTCTAGAAATCTGTATGCAGTAACGGAAGTAGTAATGTACTCTGAGATCCATTGAATAAACAGAGTTACTGGATTATAGTAATTACACAATGCATACAACGCTTACAGCAGGTATGAGGATATATTAAAGACAGTTATAAGGTCACTTGTGTTGTTTAGGGAACTGTTTAGGGAATTGTTTGGGGAATACAAGTTTAACCTGTAATTTATCAGGTTTATTTGGCCAAAGGCAGAGTATTGCTTTAGTATTGTGAAGAGTGGGGTCTACAGTGTATTATAGTCACAATGCTAATCACCATACCTAACAGACCCATCACATTTCTCATAAATTATAACAAACACTTGCTGATTACAAGGCTGATTATCACGCATGTTCTCAGTAAAGGCTTAGCATTAATAGCCAACACCTCAAAGTCATCATTACAACCCAATCAGGAAACAAATAGTGCTTTAGCTGGAATCAAATACCTATCTTTTCCCTTTGTAATAGGGTAAAAATAATTTGTAAACAATTCAGCAATGGAAGACTTAACAGACAAACATTAACATGATGCAATAAAAAAAAAGTCTGTGACAGCCCTTTGTTATCAGTAGTTATTACGGTCTTGTCAAAGGTCAGGCACAATAGTGGAGGACAAAAGGATGTCAGCAGTAATACCTTAGCCTCTTTGCTCTTTTGTTAGCCCAGTCAATCCAGACATTATCATTACAATTCGGAAATAAAATCTAATCAAAACAGAAAAAAGGATCAATACAAAATGTCTGCATCCTCATGAAATGAGAACCTACATTTAAAACATAAGAAAGCTAAAATAGACACTGCACCTCTCTCTCTTGATCAACTCTAGGCAGCCTGGCACAGAGTGGAGACCGAGTGGAGACTGAGGAACACGATGCACCGCTAGTCCAGGAAGGTGAGTGCGGCCATGGTGCTGAAGCCCAGCAGGATGAAGAGGACCTTAAGAAGCTGCCTCTCGGGGGAGTTGAGCTCGTGCGGGAGGATCTCCATGAAGGTGATGTAGACGAAGGTGCCCGCGGCCAGGCCCTCCAGGACGGCCTGGATCAGAGCACCCGACGTCAGCGCCGCCTCCGTCAGGCCGATGCCGATGCCGATGCCCAGCGGGGACATCGCGGCGAACACGCAAATGTAGGCGGCCACCCACGCCGGACGCACGGCGCTCTGCACCAGCTTCACAGACAGGCTGAACACGATGATGCTCTTGTGCACCAGGATGGCAATGCAGATCTCCAAGACCTAAATAGATTAGACAAGCTCCCAATCAATCGTGTGGCCACTCCCAATCGTTGTGCTGGAGATACACTTATGCATTGGGACTGCCTGGTTGGACTGTAAATCACCAAAGTGTTATCTTCTTGTCAATTATCTGTGTTTTCTTTAGAGTAAATCAATTCCACATACGCTAGTGTGGGACACTTGGTCAGCGTGGCAAGTTAGAATCCCCACAGGAAGTGGGAGACATGAGGACGCCATGGAAAGATGGACATGGTTCAAAATGATAAGCATTTATTAGGACACCATAATTATTGTTACCTTTTAAAACACATTAAAAACATCCAAATTGGATCCAATGTAGAATAACTAGTTTTTACAATGTAACGTTTTCAGGGAGTCTCCCCCTGCACATCAGCTGATCACTTTAAGCAACGTGTGAAAGCACAGAGAGAATCACATGATGTGAGAAAAAAAAAAGCTCTTAAATTAACTTCTCAGTGACCCATAAGTAGAAGTGAGAGCTGATTTATGAGTTCAATGCAGAAGCTCTTGTTCCCAGCGACATGCAGAAGTCCTACCTAGTCCAGAGACAGGGTAAGGCTTAGTTCAGCTTTCACTGGTGACATGAAGATATCATGACGCAATGCAATTAATCACGGATCTGGTGGACTTTGAATGCAAACATTACACCGTTCCACGCTGATAAATATTGCAATATACTAATATTAATGGAATGTCATACGAAAAAAATACTGCTTGGTCTGACTGAAGCTATGAATGGCCACTATTATTCAGTCAACACAGGGAACTCTGATGAGGATGAGACATGTGTGCTGAATACTCCTTACCTTGGAGTCAGTCCTCTGCAGGCCTATGGCAAGGCCCTCGAATATTGAGTGGAATGAGAGAGAGAGGAAGAGCATGAAGGAGCGGAAGGAGGAGTGGGCTTGGAAGTCCACATGCATGTGGGGACCACTGTCCTCCAGGTCCTGGCCCGAGGAGTGCCCGTGCCCGTGTCCGTGCCCAGTATCCCGCCCATTTGCGGGAATGAGGGGAGCCCTCTCCTCATGGTCACCATGGGCATGTTGGCAGTCAAGTACAATTCTTTCCAAAATGAGGACCAAGAAGAAGCCTGAGGCTATGATAAATTCCGGGAGGGGGAAGCTGATCTGTTTGGACGGAAATGTTTGAACAGGTTGTTAAACTTTCCACAAACTAGAGATAACGGGGTAGAACACTATGTTGGTCCTACAATGATTGAGTAAACACTTTTTTTGTTTCACATCGCATCAACACATTTACCGAATTTCAAATAAATGATTCGATACAAAAGACCAATGTGGTATAGTGCGTGTCCACAGCCATCCGTGGTCATAACATTGTGTGACTCCAAAGAGACGTTTGTGACATACATGACCATACGGAGCTCAGGAGGACATGTAACGTTACCTGTAATCCTCGAGCATCCAGCTCAGTGTTGATGTCTTCCAGGTAGTCTGGAATAATATCGAGCAGACATGCTGCAAGGAACACCCCTCCAGCAAAACAGCTGATTAAACTCAGAACCACTCGGTGAGTTCCTGGGGAAGCAAAAACCAAAATTTCAATATAAAAAAAAGTAACATAATAGGCAAAGGTCATTTGATCAGTGCAATCATTAACATACATCTTTTTTTTGTCAGGATATCTAATGTCAGTCATAACGTATTGCTTTTTAGAAGTGACCAAAATGAATTTGTCAGTTGGGTAGAGAGGCTACTGGAGCTTTCATGTGTTGAACAAACCTGAACCATTCCCGTTCCTGAACCATTTCAGCCGAGCAGGGATAAATCCAAAAACAAGAGTTAAAAATAGTAAAGCAACGAGAGCTCCGACTTTCACCTGCAGTAGATATTCCATTTCTCTGGTGCAGTCAGCTGTGTTTTCTAAAAGATCACAGTCGTATTTTCAGCCCGTAGACCCATGTCAGTCTGGAAGAGAAGAATAACCATCTCGTTTTGTCGGGGTCACGAGTTCATGGTTTGCATGTCAGCAGGGTAACAGGAAGAAGACGCCAGATTGAAAAACAAGGAGGGTATATATATACATTCGACCTGCCCTACAGCTATGACTGAGACGACATATGACTGCAACTCATTAAGACCTCTTGTTATGCTTCTGCCTCTTCTTCAGGGCTTTACAAACGGACACACAGATGCATTACTTCCATCACTAATCATCGACCTACTAAAGAACTGCCACTAATGTGTAGTGACAAGAGTATGGATTGAGTCTTCTTCATTCGTTTATTTGCGGGCAACAAACCAACGTTAAAGGTGCAGAGCGCCACCTATGATGCAGGAGTGGGAATCACAATAGCTTTACAACTCTACTTGATATACTGCTCCTGATTGATCAACTTAAATATAAGTTATATAAGTAATATATCATGCCGGCTTCTTCTCCTCATGTGTCGAATATCCCACCCAGATCCCATCCACATCCAATGAACCTTGATCCTATTGCAAAATGTTACCCTCTATCATATATTGGGCAATTTAATAAACATTTTCTAATTTGTCTTTTCCATTACAATGTGTACACTTAACATTATCCCTGTCCCCCACTAATAATATATACCATATACCTGTATGATCAAGCCTCAATCTATTCATTATTTTTTCTTCCTGCTTACTTTTACCTAACATTATCCATATACAATTTTTTGATACAAATTCCTTTCTGTTTCAACTCTAGATTACTTTTCTCCTCTGCCATAGGTTATCAATAAATATATTGTAATTTAAGCCTTTCTTGGCATTCCTATCTGCACAATTGTTACCTATTCCCTATGTGAGCTTAGTACCCTATCTGGCATAACCAGCTCCTTTTATCCAGGTTTTCTTCTTCTATAGTCAGGTCATCTTCTAATATTCATGTCAATATTTATCTGAGGGAACACCTATGATGGGACATTGCTTTTTTACGTTTTAAAAAACATATTATTGATTTGTTTGGGTTTTCAAGAGTCTTTCTATGTGGACTGATAAATAGTTAGTTATTAGAATCGGATTTCCACATAATTTCCTTATTGAGAATATGCATCATGTTTATCTGGTGTGCTGCTTCTATTTAAGCCTAGCATCTTTCTGATGACCTGCCTACAAGTGTTGGAACAAATCATAAAAGAAAAGACACAATAAGAATACAACCAGAACTGATCGAGATCAATACCTCAGTCGAGGAGAATTCAAGGTGTGTGTGTGTGTGTGTGTGTGTGTGTGTGTGTGTGTGTGTGTGTGTGTAAAGAACGCTGCAAGCATCAAGTCACTACAAAATTCTAATCAGCCTGTGATTCAAAAGACATTCAACAGTCACTTCTGCCACAACTATGATTGCTCTTCTTGTAACGTTCACATGGATTTATAACAGTTTTGGTAGAGGAAGAAAAGGTTTGGGGAAGATTGAGCCTCCTGAGGTCATACTGATCCACCAGGCATTTTGTATTTTCCGACATTATCTTTGTTTGTCTCTTTATTGATAACATGATATTAATTATCCTGTTTGTTTGAATATAAGAGATGGAACTGCATCAGTGACATGTCTGTACATTCTGTTTTAAGTGTTAAGAGTCTCTTTGTTTTTTAGAGCCCAGATATGTCTCTTCATATTCATATTCTCTTCATATTCATATTCATATTTGAAATAAGTGATTAATCTCTATCACTGAGGGAAGTCATTGAAAAGTATATAAGAGGTTAGTTTGATAGGAGCATAAACTGGGAGGGGAACTGGACCAACCTTTGTTGTTATGAGTCTGAAGGTTAAGTGTTGCTCACTATATTACAGCAGGATACTGTCAACTCTGATTCAGGATTTATCATACAATTGTATGACTTAGATACAAATAGGTTGATTGCTATCTGTCTATGAACACATGCAGTTACATGTTTTATTAAATAACTTCCGTAAAAGACTAAATGCAAATATTGAATGTAAAAAATTTAAAATGTCTAATGTTTTGTAGCCTAATCCTACTGGGATTAGCATTTTGATACTACCGTAAGCATAACAACTGGGAAGTGTATTGAGAGGGGACCCTAACCAATGACAATCAATGCCAGAGGCCAATTGGCTGGTTGCGAACAGGCACCTTTTGAACGAGCACTGCACTAGTTAAAGGGTAAAGGTCCAATGTGTAATAGTTACACTAGTGGAGAGGTTGCAACCCACTGAATAATCCATTAGCTATCAAACATCTAGAAATCCATCTTAGTACACGGAATACCATGATAAGGAAAATTAAGTTTTGATAACCGAAAACCTTTTGCTGTTGCCAAATTCACAGATTAGCAAATTGATGGTACAAAGTGTGTAAGTGTGTAATCTTATAGTAGTGAATAATAAGGTCTACTTAAATTGCTCTTGGGTATACTGCATCCGGCATAGGTATCTGTGCACTGGCCTCATCGGGTCTAGATATTGCACTTAGCATCTTCATCATTTACCAATCTAAGGCTTCCCTGGTTCGGGATAATTATTTAACGTTGTAGAGAGTCTCCTCCTTTCATTTGATCAAGACCTCTTCCTGACAAATTTGTGGTTCCTTAGTAGGGGCTCACAGAACAGCATTTATAAAAGCACCCACTTTACAATTGTTAACGTGTTGTTTTCTGTATATAGTATAATACTAACTACTAACTGTTATAATAGTAATATTAACTATTCATACTGTGAAAATGCTTGCCTTTTTGTCTTGTGTACTCTTCAATCACTTTCACATTTTCTTTACAATTATTATATTTATTATTTTTCAATAGCTAGATTATTTGTTTATTATTTGTCATTGACAATGTAAAAAGCATTAGACTCAATAAGATGCATTGTCCCAAATTATAGCATCTTGCTCATTTCCATCCACTGTCCCAGAGCAGGTAAACAAAACATTACAATATTCACACACAAACACACACACACAC
>JAOSLM010000034.1:11219408-11246328 GCA_025629765.1 Eleginus gracilis | reverse complement strand
TCTCTCCCTTATTAGACATTTTGTCCTGGTGTTTCCCTGTTTCTTATTTATTTATTTTTGCTCATGCTCCATTCTCTCTCCTTCTTTTCTTTCTCGCTCTACCCTCATTTCTTTGGGTTTGTCCTTCCTACCTCCCTCCTGCCCACTCCTATCTGATGGATTCTCAGTGGGAGGCAGCGTCTCCCTCACGCTGCAGTCGTGGGCCGTTGCTTCTGACAAATGACACGCCGGGCCCACCAGCGTGCGTGGGGGTATGATAATCTTTAAGACGGAGGAGCGGCTGAGAATGGATTGTGCGACTAACGGGTGTTTGGATTCGTATTGAGTTCGAGAAAAGTGAGGGAGATGTGTTGCACTGCAACACGGTTGGCAGCTAAACTGATGTTTACCAGAGGCCAGAAATAACGTGTGCGTGACTATGATGGGCGGATGCTTCCACAGGCTGTGTGCAGAGTTTGCACTATCATATTATTCGGGATGCATTAAATGACGTATCTTTGATGGATCGTATGAATAAGGGAACTTACTTGTACTGCTTTGCTAGCTGCTGAGCCAAAGCGAATGCCACAGGGTCTCGATCTAGGGCCAGGACCGTTACATCAGAACACGTATTCAGTATTTCTTTGGTGTGACCCCCACTTCCAAACGTCATGTCCAGGACCACCTGCGTAGACGATGTGAATGAAATGCTCAATGTTAACTGTGTGATCCGATATTAGGTGAATCCATGAGCAAGCAATTTGGCTCAGACAACCACCTTTGTTGCCATGTTCTGAGTGTTATTTATGGGAAGAAGGCATTTATAGCCTAATGGTGGAGACTGGATTACACCCATCCATCCCAACAGTCACGTTAAACTAAAATGACCCAGTCTGGGAAAGTACCATTAAACTCTGTATGTTTAAGATACAGGCCATGAAACTATGAATCTATGATAACTTTGTAATCTGTGTCCTTGAATGAATGGCAGTTCTTTTTTGCAGGTGTTTGGTGTGTTAAATGTTGTATGTTTATTATCTGGAAGTAACTAAATAAAAATATTAAAACTTAAATATTATCTATGAATATTTAGAGAGCAAGGATTTAAGGAGGCTCACAACCTAGGTGTTTAGTTCTAGTTGGTTAGCTGGCTGTGTTATGCATTATATCCACTGTGAGCTGTTTGTGTCCCAAACACCATACTCCAAGAAGGGTTTCTGCTGCACACCAATAGGCCAGTGATGGGAATCCTATTGAGGTAGACGAGGTAAATGCAAGTCAAATTTAAGCAGCTACTGTAAAAAAATAAAAAAGGGGGGGAATGCATCCCCGCAAAGTTTAAAAGTTGTACATTCTTAAACGTCATCCATGTCATGGAGTATTTTGGTTAGTCAGACACTACCGTGACACAGACCCAGTCTGACTACAGTACAGACCAAGTAGGACCCCTAATATGCATTCATTCAGTAAATAAAAATAACACAAGGAACAAATTAACAGAAAAATTTCATTAAATAAATTAAAGCCAGTTCCAGCCCCCTTACCACCCATGTCTCTACCCAAGGCCACCTAGACATCCAGAGAAACAGATGCCCCACAAAGCACCAAAGAAGGATCCCAACTGGAGCGCATCGCTTGTGTTTTGGGTGCTTTTTGTTCGTGTTTGAGAGTTGTACTTGAATAGCTTTAGCTGACAGTCCTCACAGGAACAAAGTACTCATAGTGTGACCCGCTTCTCACCGTCACCATTAAATGTGGTCGCGGCAACCCGCGTCTGACTAAAGAGGGGAATATTGAGAGCAACACCCTGAAGCAACATGGTTGATGTGAAAGTTGGTATTCTAAGCAGGAGCGGCGTATAAATAACAACACGACAGAATGCCAAACATTCATAGTACCACTAGTTGTTTCCAGTTCCCTCCAAAGATAACTTCCCTCATCACATATACTGGAGAAAAACAAGTGATATGTTGTTCAGCATCGGCACGGCTTAAACACCTGTGGTGGTCAGTGCATCTGACCCCAACTGAGAAAAAAACGAACTAGCTAACCATGACCAGCATAGAAAGTGTGGTGGATAGGGAAGAACTTGCTTAGACGCTTAACCTCCTTCCATTTAATTAATCAATTCCTCTTTTGATTCATATGCCATTTTCAGGTTCGACACAACAGGGATAGATTGTGACACTTTACTGTGAATTCAGAAAATCCCCGTTAGAATATAAATGTGAACATTATATACCAAAACCAGTGAACTACAGCTCTTTAAGATTTACCTAAAATTGTCCTTGGAATTATATTGCAGGTATAATCGTCTACAGGCATCAACAAAAGGTGGAAATAACTGCTTCTAATTGTTTGAACTTATGCAAGGCTATTTTGACAGCAATTTGAACTCTCTGGCAGCCAACAGATGGGAATTGCACAATAGGAAATGCCTGCTATTTCCCCACAAAAACATTAAGCATGTCAATCGATAGTGACGTGGAAGCTGGGGTGTGTGCGTGCATGTGTGAGGGAAGGAGTGATCAATGGCGTTTCCCTCTGCCTGCTAGCGCACAGCACAGCAGCAGATGGGAGGGGGTGTGGGCTAGTGTGATGACTCACACGCATAATGAACTTGCCTGTTGTGCTGTTCAATACAAAAGAGGAAAAAGAAAATACAATAGCAACACAAACAGTAAAGTAAGAAAGCCTTTAACTTCAATGTGGACATAAGCCACCTGCAGAGAGAAAATTGCAATTTACTTGTTTGCAGTATTCTTCACAGAAAACAGCGTTCACAGTCCCATATGTGAACGCTGTTATAGGATAATTCCTATTCTGCCCAGATTTTTTAAAAAAAGAAGGAAATTCTGAAATTGTTTCATAACTATTTAATGTAGCTAACAATATCCTCACCATGATGTAGTGCGGCTCTCTATTTTTAGAAATTATTCCGGAAATAATCCATTAACTGAGGACTAACTGATCAAAGAGCTTATCTTTCACGTTGCATCACAGAGACCTCAAATCCAAATGGACGATATGAAAATACTTAAGATTAAGGGAAAAGACTTGCAGCATTCACATTAATATTAATTTAGAGAAACCAAGAGTAAGGGCGGCATTGAATGTTTATAGTACTCATAATGCAAAAATTCAATGTTATCCCGAGAAAACACTCACTCAACACAAGACTAGTTCCTTTACCCAAAAAGACAAGATAAAGGGCAACATGTGTTCCTGACAGAGTGGTGAGTGTGAGAAATGCTATATCCATGACCAGATAGAAAACAAACCTAAAGGGTTTTGTCTACAATTGGTTTGGCATTTGCAAAGTTGATTGGCATTAGGAGTGAGTCATTCACATTGATATTTCATACCAAAGGGTGTGAGCAAAGTTCTAACTACTAGCTGAATCGTGACCAGGAAATCCTAAGAAACAAAGCAGTCAAATCATCTATAAAATATCAAATGTATAGCTCCTCCATTATGCATACATAAAAAGAAAACAGCTGTTTTTAAGGTCTTCTGCATGGGACGTGTAATATCTGCCTTTCCCAGCAGAGGGAACAGAAGAGTTAGGAGTGGTCAGAGTGGTGCAGTACAACATAAAGGGAAAATGCAAAGCCAAAGTAACCAAAGTAAACCAAACAACCCCAAGACATTCTTAGATATTTCCATTTAAACACAACTGCCATAGTTCTCATGCCTCCACTAGGTTAACTGATAGCAAGCTGATATATATAGCGAATAATTTTCCTTTTTGACTAGTGGATTTATACATTTATGCATAAGGATGAGGTGTGCTCATGTGGGAACAGAAAAAGAGACAGATCGGGGCCATAATACCCAGGGCTTACATCTTAGAGGCGTTATTATGGCTAAATTCATTAGGAAAAGGGGGACAGGAACCTGAGAGAGGGCCGAGTACTCATCTAAATCCTACTAGTGTCTCCCCAGCCTAGGTCAGTTACAGCGAGGGATCTAAAATGTCACTGAGGGGAGTTTTTACAGATCTTGTTACACTAACAGACAGACCATTAGGGAGACAGATACACGGGTACCGGATCGCTTTTCCTTGTCGCGTCCGTTGCCATGGAAAGGGTGTAGGTGCTGGGTTTACGTTTCCCTCCATCACACAAAGTTCATTGCAAAATGCAAGGACACAGAGGAAAAATGTATACTATTTTGACAGGTGAGCGAGTGTTTTAGATAGCTGAATTTAAAGTCGATGACGATGGCATAGTTCTTGCGTGCCGAGTATTTACCTTCAAAACTTTCAGGAAACTTTGGGCTCACTGCTCAAACTACAATTCCCTATGTGACTGTTTGGTAAAAATGCATATCTTTGCATGGGCTACAATAACATTTTATTTTTGTCATCAACAAGATTATACGTTTATCATCAACTTTTGAAAATGTTAAATAAAAACACTCATAATTAATATAACATCTAATAAACACATCTCATTCCAACAGTCGACACAATGAGAAAACCATGCTTGACAAATAACATTCACCAATCTTTTTTTTTTCTTTTTTTTTTATACGTGTAAGGCCCAAGCTCGCTGAGTTTGGGCTTGGGGAAAACTCAACAAAAGACAAAAGGTTATTTGATTTTGTTATCATTGATGATGACTGTGGCCATTTCTCCACCCTTAAGCAGTGGACACTTATCAGACAATTTTGTCTGGGTGTAATATGCATGCTAAAAGTACACATGAACTAGAATGGTTTTAAACTGTGCCAGAGGGCTGTTTCAAGCGGCCTGTCTGTATGTCGAAGTAATCTCTCTTTTGTCCACGGAATGCTACATAGTTAGGACAAATACTAACATTCCTTTTCTATTCAACACTGGGTTAAATCTTTTTGCAAGAGTTTAAATAAAGGCATCTCAAAAGGCATCTGTACTAGTTTAGACATGCTTTGGTCTCTGAAGCTTTTGCATTACCTTTTAGATTTTAGGTTGGAACACATTTTTGAGTATGGTTTGCTCATTCCTCATTATTTAAATAATGAGCTTTTGTTTGAGGCATATTGCATTCAAAACATATGCGCCATAAAACATAAAATCTAAATATGGTATAAATATATTCTGCTATACTGGCATATATGAGCTTTATTTGATCTAAACATGCAATACACAGACACCTTAGTAGAGGTCATTAAGTCGAAGCTTCTCCTATCCATGCAATCAAAAATAATACCATAGCAGATAACGGTTGGTGAGAATATCGCAATGAGTGACAGCTGGTAAAAGAAGTGATTGGATCCTGAGAAAAGATGAAGGAGGCTCCTCTGTGCACTCATGAGTCATCACTCTCCACTCCCACCCCCAGTCAAACTGTCTGTTTCTGCTTGTAGCTTCAATGAGCTCTGGTTTATTTTTATGTTTTTCTAAAGGAGAAACGTAACCAGTATCGCCAAATTTAGCCTTGAACAGGCAGATATGTATCATCACCACAACAGGATCAAAGTGTGTATGAATCAACACCTGCGTAGGCCTAATTTCTCTTACATCAAACCCTGTTATTATTATATGCAATCAAGAACGTCAGCACTCCGCTGACGATTGCCAATTACAAGTTGTGGCCCGAGCATGAGAGGTGTGCAGTCAATCTATTTATCAGACCTTGCCTAACGGACTGGAGGGGGTGGAACTGTTAAACATATAGTTGGCAAAACTGGTCTAACAGTCTTAAAACTGCACAGCACACATACTTTTTTAACAATTTCATAATGTCTAAGCATTTCAATTTTGCTTGAATTCCCACATAACTATTATCAATAAACTGCCCTACATGGTAAAGATTCATCTTTACATATTTAGCTGTTTAGGAACCGGCATCGTTTAGATCTAGAAACCATTGTTCATTCCATTATCTGAAAGCCAAATAAATCGTGTATCCATAGAAATTTCATTCCATGCAATTCACCATCAATGTACACAGTTTTTCTCAGAAAAAGAACGACTTGTTCAGCCTTTGACTCCCTGAATCATTATTGGCCAAGTACATTTTCCAAGAAATTTTGCTGAAATGTTCCTGACATGGTGTCTTGAGCTTGGTTAGGTTATAAGCAGAAAGAATGTCTCTTATTGAGGATCCTCAAATATAACAGCCATTATAATATTACAAATATAATGAAAACAACTCAATGACTCATCTGTCTCACATCGCAAAACACAACCAGTTCTGGTCGATATTGTTTGATAACCTTTAAACCTGTCAAAGGTGACATCTAAACTAGTCAATTGAAACTTGTTTACAAGGGGAGAGATCTCAGTTTACTTTGAGACCATCTCACTCGTTCAGCAATGTAGTATATAGTCTGCTAATTGACAACAAATGTTGCCTAAGCAAGAAGATTTTTATTTGGTTTAGGTTTTATGTGGGCCCTAATGGGAAAAATAAAACACAAGGAAAATGCAATGGACATAAAAAAAAAGGCTTTTTTTGCCATTACTATGACGTTGAAACCGTCACCTGTATAGGCCCATAAAAGGCTGATATAAGGATCCAGAGAGTAATTTTGGAGGACAATGCAAGTGTCAAATGGTAAGCACCTATCTTTGCTTGACATACAATTCTTGTGAGTAGAAGAAAAAAACAAAGTTGTTCGTTTGGGGATGTGGGTAATGAGAAAATAATGGAATTACACTAATTCTGTCCTGTTGGTCCTGTTTTAAGGTCTCCCTCCCAACTCAGATTCCCTTATTTTAATGGGACGACATGGTTGCCAACTTGGGTAGCCACAGTTCAAAAATGGTTTAACATGGCCAAATGTGGTTGCCTGTGGCAACTGTGTAACAGTCATTGTCTAGCCTGTTGAAGAAAACTTAACCTGGGTGTTCAGTCTTCACTGGGGTTCACAGCAATACTATACGGAATAAGTCATAGCAATGGAAGACAGATGACATCAACATTCACATATATCTGTGTAGGGTGAGAGAGCTTGAGGGGCATCGAAATGTTCAAACCTACCTTTATGTCCTTTTTACATTAGATAAATATCTAGATCCTACATTGATTTTAAATCTAGATTGTATTGCTATGTATAGATTTTTGCCATTTTACACACATGGCCCAACTGTCTCAGCCTGTTCAGACCTGGGGCAATAAACAAGAAATCCCTGCTTGATATGCGCACCCACATACAGGTTTCAGGTTTGCACCACATCCAATGGTTGGCAGAATCTCTTAGCTGAGAACATGACTTAACTCTTCAATGAGAAGTTCTGTCTAGAGTCTAAACCATTGAGAATCTAATCGCTAGTCAAATTTGATTGAATGTAGCGTACACAGCCTCAAGAGGTGGTTTTAACAGTGTACATATCTTATACTACCATGCATTTCTTTAGACAGATAAGACAAGTTTTCGTATTGCAATCTCACAACCCTTACTTATGTATATACGTATGTATACCTTTGCTGTGGCGATGTAATATCAGCCAGTCAATGGTTGTTTTAATACGTCCATGGTTGGCGCGCCCAGTTTACTGTACTCCCGCTTATTGGTTACTCAAGCTTTTTTTTTTTTTTTTTTAATGGGATACTTTTTTGCACCATTATGTAATGTGTAATAAGTCTAATACAATTCGGGAAATATTATAAATTTGCTCATTATGGCAAACTTGCATACTGCACCTTTAAATTATTAAGTGGCCATAACTAATATATAAATGTGTAAAATCCATTATTTACAGGACAGCAGAATAGTGAGAGGGAACGTGAAAGATCCCTACAGTTTATTTAAACAAGAACAAAAGTGAAATTAGGTCAAACGTTATGTAGCATCTCCATTTAAAATGAGTATTCGCTTCGTTGCTGCTGCTTTGAACCATTTCTCTTAAGCATTGCACTCTTGTCAATATAGTGTACAAACAATGGAAACTATATATAGCCCAAATGAAGAAAATGGATTTGAAAGAAGGGGGTTAAATCATCAACTATATTTACAACATGTAAAGAAGCTTGAGAAATGATGGCTTCCTTTCCCCGAAGGTGAATTTCACGGTACTAAAGCAAGACAAAAGCAGAACAGGGCCAAGTCCATTAGGGAGTGTAAAGAGGAGCCAAGCTAAATGAAACTTCACAGTGGAAGACATGCTAATAGGGAGAGGGAGATATCTAGAGGCATTTGAAAGGGATGTTTCCGGTCGTTTGAACGCTGGTTTGACCGTACAGGGTGAAATAAAAAGGAACTGGAGAAACAGAAGGGAGGATGTTTGGGATAGAGATGGAGCAAACATACAAATAAAGTTGTTATCTGACCTCCAGATAACACCAACTGTACATGTTCCTTCTGTTAAAATGGGTTGTCTTTTTGGTGTGCTACTTCAGCCATAATGACTGAACTTGTTTTAACATTCATATATGAATCAACAATGATACACCACATTTTGTACATTAAATTTAACATTGAAGATTTGAGACATGTGCAACTTGAAGCAATGAGTCAATCTTTGTATGTGTATTACGCATTATATCAGATAAAACAAATATAACAAATAACATATAATGCACACTTAAATGAAATGTATTCAAGTCAGATAGGATTTTGTAGAAACATGAAATTAAAAAACATGTTGACAAAGGTGTGTTAAATGGTATGCTGCACCTGCCTTTCGTAGCATGAAGCTCTTAACAATAGAAACACACCTACTTAACCCCACCTACAAGCCAAATATGCGCTGTTGCTTTAAATCAGTGTTTATTCTAGATGTTTTTGAGTGGTACACACCATGTAGCAGGCCATGACATAGATCCAATGCAAACAGATGGTCCTGTGCTAAAAACCAACAGCAATAACTGAAGTGTACACCTTTTCCTGTGCTCATTTATTTTTACTATAGTGGGTAACAACAACAAGTTTTGCCTTGTGCCAGCCTAAATAACTTTAAAATACTTCTAATGTGATGCAGAAATTGACTGTGAGAAATACAAATGATGAGAAAAATACTTTTGTCTGATTTGTGAGATGGTGTCTGTAAAATTGGGTTCCATAAAAATGATTTTGTGAATGGCTAAGTGCAATGCAATATGAATAGTAATGCAGTCTAAAACTATAAAAAACCCTCTCCATGCTAACGCTAAAAAACTGTCCCAAACCACTCTGGAGCAGGATACTACCTGCTTTCCTTAGTAAGATAAAGACAGCTGGACAGTGGACAAATAGAAGCTCTCTTTGTTGGCGTTAATCGTCATTTGTGCCCTCCATCCCATTGAAAGGGCAGGACATAGCCTGAGCAACATTAGTCATTAATTTGGGATTAGCATCAACCAGAACATAACATTTGAAAACCATAAATGTAACTTTCCCATGACCTTTATTTCTAGATGCATAGCTGTTCTCCATTGCTTTATCTCTGCAAGGCTGAACTGCACTATTAACATGGATATTTTATAAGACTGAATACACTCCCAATGCTGTACATCAGTGAAAATGGTAAAAATCATTTCTATAGTTTCCGTCAGAAGGGGAGCATGCATACTCCCATGGCAGGAGCACCATGGTGTTGTAGCTAGTGGGCATGCTCAAGCTGGTGACCAGGAAGTCGATACCACTAGACAGTGTGCCATAGCCAGGAGGAGCACATGGAGGGGCCATAGGGACTGGCTCCCCAGCAGGAGCATCCAACACCACACAACATTTCTGTCAGGATCCAGGTAAAAGTATAATCAATCCTTTCCAACTGCTATCTTTTACTTTCATGAATTACTTCAAAATTCTCGTGCTGAGACACTCGTCTCCATCTTGAGGAACTAATCATTCAATAAACATTATTGCGCAACCTCCTTTCAAACAACAGCCTGCTCCGGCAGACCCCTGCCATCAATATCATCTCCTGCACGATCAGAGATCCATCATTTTGCTCCAAAATAGTTTGAAGGCCTGAAACATTTCACTTTGTTCGTAATGCTGGTTGCCATTTTACAGAGAACAATTTAAAATCCAGGTAACATTTCTTTTTAGAAATAAATCTTTCAGAATGATTTTGGTGTGAATCCACACAAACCAATCGATAATGTTGTTGGCCAAAGATTAAAGTGATTATTATGAATTAATTTATATTTCATTAAAATCACACTTTAAATTCAATTTACTTGCACATACACTAGACAAGCTCAGTTGTTGCTGAGAACATGCAATGCAGTGAAAAGGAAAAAGTGGACACTAAAGAATGATGACAGAATATCTATTCCACTATATATACAATTTCATTTGACATGTCTTGAGATATATATATATATATATATATATATCATTTATTTTTCTCATGAGTCAAACCCACATGATTAAATTAGCTTCATATTGAAAATGTGCTATTATTTAAAATAATGTAAAAGACTATCCAAATAAAGCAAGGCCGTTTCGAAGCCTCACCGAGAACTCTAATCAGAGACGTGTTGCAAGAATGAGTCATCTCCATCTAGTTCCACAGGGCATACATCCGATTAGCATAGCCACGCTCACACACCAGAAGCCAATGTAAATATTTTAATACAACCCCTATAACAGCATCAATTCTGCATTTGGGTGGGCTTCCCACTGTTTGTTTTTCCCACATCCAACGATATTGCATGCATGCCAATAAACTAATAATAATACCATTTAAGACTGCATTCAGAAATTATTCCCAGGGGTCCACCTTGCAGAGGCTTCAGCTCTTTCATTTTTAATGGATCCATGTTTTATTTGCCTATAATTAACATGCTCATCAATAGCATGGCAATCCAATGCCTTAAAAAACACAAAAATACATATGAGCTTTTTTTTTACTCAGCCCAAAGATGACCCAAAGACTTTCTTTCAACAGCTTTAAAATCAAATTGTAAGGTGCCCACAAACAAAGGTAGCATTAAGCCTTGGACATCTCTACATAATTTGTGTGTGCGCCTAGAACAACATGGCATATTGTTTTGTAGTATCAGAAAGTTATGTTTGAGCGTGACCATGTATGTAATAAAGATGTCTGAGACTGAATTTCAACAGGACAGTGTGGTGAAGCACCCACAAGGGGGTTGTCTGTTCAACAGGGCCAAACAATTTGGTGCTTCATAGACTGAGGCTATCCCATTTGGCTAATGAAGTCCCAGACTGTCTTTCACACCACACCCCCATCACTCCACTATGAAATGCTCTACTCGTGAAAGTAATGAAGCAGGGAGGGTAGAAAGACTCTTCTGGCCACTGATAACCTCAGACTAAACTTGCAACCTTACGACACAAGGGCCTAATATCTGGCCGTCAATCAGCCCTAGCGTCCCTAGCTGGAGTGTTTAATTACAAGGATTAATTATTCACCAACCTCCTCTTTCACTACTTGGTGTGGCCAAAAACAGAGGAGGAGTTAAACAAAAAGTTTAGAAACAAAAACAAAACAGACAAAATGTAAATGGCACTGAAAACTAAATTACATACAAATCCACACATTTGAGAGTGTGATTACTATAGACTAATTTTATCAGTTTTATAATTACTATATACACTAACAGCGCTTTTCATCTGAACTTTTATTTGGCAAAGACATCGCATGAAAAGATTCTGCTGATCTTTTTGACCTTGTAGACACATTACAGTGGCCGAAGTACTGAACAATAGTGCAAGTTAAGAATCAACGGATCTGACGTCACACAAAAAGATTACTTTGTACAATTCATGTTCAATTTCTCTTAAACAATTTGAGGCGTAAATGAAATTAATCAAATGGTAGAATGAATGAAGGATGTTGTTTGATACAGTTTTTGTAGACAAAATAAGGTCGATGGCCTAATTATGCGAGTAACATGAATGCAGTAAAGTCAGATAAAGACTCCACTGCAAAATAATGTAAATAAACTTCTGTTCTTACGTCCACAGAAAATGTATGAAAGGGGGATTATTTTTCTTTGAAACTTTAGAAGCTGGAATCAAATAACAATGAATGACACAGATACACCACAGGATGTTCCAGAATCCAGTGTGCAGGAGAACCCAGACCCATAAATTATGTGAACCTAGTATTGGGAGCATAAAAAAATGGCGGGTCAATTTTTTTACTGAAATGTCCAAAAACTATAAGTTTCTGAATGCTGCTCAATGCCCAAATTAAAATAGATTGAGATGTCAACGTATTTCTTTCTCTTTTTTTTTTCTCAATGTTTTAACCTATTGCAACCGCCCCAATTAAATTTAATGTTTCTCCTGCTGATACGTTTTAGAAGTGTTGTCATTAGTGAACGGTAGGTAGGTAGACCTACTCACCTACAGGTAGACACTGACCTGCCACAGGTGTCTACAACCATTGTACAAGCTCCCTCATATTGGTTTACTGGGGTATGTTGAGTTCCTCTGCCCAACCATATCTTAAAGTGCCATCTAGAGGCGTAGGGCTTTGCATTGTAAAATATGCTCTACATACAATATTGTAAACTTTCTATGAGCGCAAAGTCAATCTCAAGTTGAACTGCTCAAATGTAGGAACAAGGACTATTGTGTCATCTTAAGAAACAGTACCTTTATATGTTAACAACTTACATGATGGCTATTCTCTACTGGACTATTGAGATCAAATGGTGATTTGAAGAGTGCTACCTATAAAAGGTAAGATTTGGGAGTTGTAAAGAGAGAAAACAAAATGTAGACTTTCAAACTAAACAACCAAATGTATGTCCCCTCCCTCTCTGCTCCCTCCGTCCACCATTGAGAAGTGTTGCATTTCAGGCATCTGTGATTGACAGGCAAGATGAATTCCTCAAAACCAATCTGGTAAGCGATGCCCTGATTTGTCAGAAACGACCTAGAAGCAGTCTAGAATCTAATAAAGCTCATACAGAGAGAGGTGCAGCCATTTCCGAATGGATATTCTCACAGCGGATTTCACTCACCGATGGGTGAAAGATGGCTATGCCATTTCTAACAAATTACACTCAAATAATAGCTGTTAAATCTTACCTACAGCATCTTTAAAGCAATATTCCACCCATTTCGTAGCCTTGTGATACCATCCTGATATTCATGTTTGCGTTTTGCAGTGAATATCAGTCTAGCACTGGCTAGACAGCAATTTACTTCCAAATAATTTTTTTACACAAAATACAAGACTCCATAATTTCTCATCTTAATTTCTCGTCATAGTCACATAAAGAACATACATAAAAGACATTTATACATTTGACATTGATGACAACAGACATACATTGGGGTTGGGGTACAGGGGAGATTCTCATGCTCTATCTGCTCTAGTCGAATCCGGTTGGAACTAATCGAAATCTATATTCTAGTTTTCAATGCAGAATTTGGTTAATTTTCGTTTAAAGTAATTTCGATTGCTCCAGAACTTGCTACACGTTCCTTTGGCACCACCATTTTTTTTATTTATTGGCTCCTATTCGGCAAACACTCGAGTGCTGATTGGTCCAGACAAGTCAATATATTTGGAAAAACTCTCAACAGGACCAAGTCCAAACTGTTCCGTGCAGAGAGAAATAATGTGAACACTGTAATAGTTAGTTTCCAAAAATGCTTTCACCGTTCGTATAGTTTGACCTCAGCCCTAACTAATCATACATTTAGGGCATTTTTGTCAGACTCTTTTATCCAAAGCGACTAACAATAAGAACATTTGTCAGTATAAAGAGAGAAAAACGATATATCACTGTCGTTACAGTAAGGATGTTCATAGAAACAAGTGCTAAGCACTAACAATCAATTAGTTAACCCATTACCCATACACAACAAAGATAACTAGGATGAGATGCTACACAATGCCAAGTTATATTTTTAAGTGCCAGGACGTAGAACATACTATACATACAATAAGTGCTGTTATAGGGGTGTACGTTCTTTAGGAGAGTAAGGGAGGACAAGAGGCGGAGGGGGCTAAGGGGGTAGGCTTAGAAGAGTCCAGGTAAACTTTGAACAAGTGAGCCTTGAGTCTCTTGTGGAAGCTGTTGAGCAACTCTGCAATCCTGACATCGGCAGGGAGCTTGTTTCACCATTACGGTGCCAAAACAGAGATGAGTTGTGACTTTGTTGTGCGACCTTTGCTTGCTCTTAGCAATGGCGGTACCAGGCATCCAGCTGAGGCAGTTGAGCGGAGCTCTCCAGCTGGGGTGTGTGGCCTGACTATTTCTTGGAGGTAGTAAAAGGAGGAATTCAAAGACTGGCTGGAAAGGTTGAAAAAGTCATCAAGGTTGAAAAAGTAAGAATTGCTGTCAAATGTTGAGATTCTGGTAAATGCTGAGCTCATAGTTCATACAGCAGTGGCAGCAGCATTGAGGCAAATAAATCTCCTTCTAGGAGATGACGGAACCAGAACGACCTCCTCATTCTTTAGTTATACCTCTATCTACAAGAGAGCAGTAGTTTATGTCCCAGCCTAAGCAGTCTTCTTCGTCAAGTTGCAAGTTTTTGAACATTAGGCATGCAAGAGATGTGTTGAATGAGGATGTAAGCAACATTTATTTTTCAAATGTTTGGAGTTGGGATGGGGTATCTTTTGGTCTGGTTAGAGAAAGCGAGTCATAAATAGAACAGTATCAGTACGAAAAAGAATGGATTTACCAAGGATTTAATGGCTGCAGCAGGGGAAAGGCCAAGTATATCAATCTGCAAAGTTGGAGAAAAAAGGATTCTCTCAATCATCAGGCTAAAACGTTTCTATGGTAAGGTGACTGACTGCAAAATGGCTATCCATCCTCAAAATAAGCCTCGGCACGACATTGTTGGCTGTTGTCAAGCTCCTTCTTCTGTTAACCGTATGGCTGCCACATGACAATATATAAGTCTGGAAGGTAATATTCACGTAACGTTAATGAGCAACTTTTATTTTCAGCCAATTACTCTACAATTCAAGCCACTAGAGGTTGCTGATGGAAAAACGTACAAAGTGCAGGTTTACGCCAAACATTCAAAATTTGTGAAATTGATTAAATTAAAAAGTTCAACTTGTATTGGTTGCTTGGCCTAGTATGCAGACTCAAGTTTAAGATGCAAGTCTTACCTATGTATATAGCAGTTATATAGAAACAAAAGCAGTAAAAATGTGAAAAGAGTCCTGATACAATAGTGAAATCAGTTCTATGAAAAAACTGTCTTAAAGAAATGCACAGTGCATGAGAAGCCAGGATATTAATGATTTATAGTTTTACACTACCTTGACTCCTAAACAGATGGGGAAAGAACATCTTTAAGCTATTTGCCTACATTCAATTATCTGTTTGAACAGATAACAAGATGTAGGGCAGCAACATTTAGGCCCTGTTAACGCAGGCTTGATGCCCATGCTCCGCCTCCTTTTTTCTTTTTTTTTCTTTCTGTAGCAGAAACAGCACCACACATAGGCCTGGAATATGTACTACAGCATTTCTACAGCCAGATGCGGGGGATCCTTTCCGTAGGCGTGGACATGGCCTTAGACACAAAAATTTCAAATTACCAGATAAGAACGGTTCAACAGGGGCATATATTTCTCCTGAACTGCATTTTTAGTTTGTGATTTCCTTACCTCCAATCCAAGATTTGTAATACAGCATCATAGAATGATGAGAACATTGTACTGTTTGATAATTATATGTCATTGTGAAATCGGTTTTAATTTTTTTTTTTTAAGCAGGGAGCTGTGTGAAACTACCAATCACAAATAAATCTCTAAAAACAGAATGTGTTTGGAGGGTTTGGGTATAGGACCCATTGGATACTTTGATTGGTTTTGTGCTAGCGAATTGGCGCGGTGTGTGGAAAGGGCGGAAGTGACGATGGTAAACAAACGACTTAAACAGAGATGGCGCAGAGTTACAAACTACACTTTGTCGTTGCATCGCATTTCTGGGCTATTTCTACATATTTCGGGAAGCCATAGCTGCGTGGACCAAAGAAAGTAGTTTAAATGTTGGAATGATTTTCTAATCTATGGTCTGCACTCCGTTCCATCATTTTCTGTGTTCATATTTTGGATTACTGGCACGAGACTAGCGGCACCCGATGTTAAGGAGACTTATTGCATCTTGCGCAAGCGCAGAACGTACACACTACTGTGTAGTTGGCAGTTGTCTTCACGGTAGGTTTCAATGCAACTTTTCTGCCGAACGGGTCAGACGAGAGGCAACGGAGTGGTCGGATAAAGGCAGTTGGCCGTTGGTTTGAGTCTGGGCTGTGTGTGGGCCCATTTATGAAAATGTCTGACGAGATGAATATAATTTTTGTTTTGTGTAACCTTATGCCTTCGGTGCATAACCCTTGTATTTACCAGTCCAAACTAAACTAAACTAGTCCAAACTAAACTCTGTAATGCTCTGTCCATGCAGTCTTATCTTTTATTAAAAGGCATCCAACTCATTTCCTTTAGCTCAAAAAAAATAAATAAGAAACAAATGAATTGGTATTGGATAGGTACTTGGTATCGGTGATTTTGCCCACTTAGAGATTCAAGGGCAAAGATCTTTAACAGTGGTTCGATATTATCGGGCCCGAACAAAACATTTGTTTCAGTAGAAATGACTGTGCCACTCATTAGAAAGGTGCTGATAAATCATGCAGCTATTATTCAAATGTACCTCTTGGAGCTCATTTACATCTACTTGAGTGACTCCGAAGACACTTTGTCAGTTTTCAAAGAAGGCGCAGATAATTGGTGTCAAATCTGCTTAGGACCCCACCCACCATTATCCATAAAAAAGAAGAGTCCATAATTGTAGTCTGCTGACTTCTAGGTTTCCTGAAGCTGTAATTTGTGTTTCCGGTTCAAAGCTGCTGCCGCGCTATTTGTACCCATAGACAAGACAGGACAACAGGGCGTCAACCATAAACAGCCAAGCGTAAAAAAAGAATCGTTTTTTTTTTCTTTTATCTTTAGTACCCCAGCCTTGGTGAGTTTTGACAGGGGTCAATTTGCGATGTATGGTAATGTTGGACAATAGAGGGGCACCTTGATTTAGCATAGGGCACCAAAAAGGCTTGGGCGGCCCTGCATGTGGATGTATTATAATGTCTTATGAACATCCATGAGTAGAACGCACCATGTAGCCTACAATGCTTCTGTTCCCCAGACGACGGCCTGTCGTATATTCAATGCTGCTGTATATTCAATGATTTGATGCTGTTCTGGTGTTGTTGCTTTGGTCTGAATCGATGAAATAACCATGCCCCCCCCCCCCATTCATTAAAAATTAACAGATGGAAATAAAAGTAAATAAATACATTTGGCATTATGAGATTATATGAGAGTATTTCCCTTAATCTTTGTAAGAGATAAAAGATTTAATAAAAAACTATTTATTTATTGATCTCTTTACTCGTTTATATTTATGTTTACATGTATTGCCTATATAGCCATATTTATTTCATGAGCATATTCTCTTATGAATGTATTTATTTGTATATTTACTTGAAGGACATTCCAAACCAAATAGCCTATTCATTGTAAAAAAACTATATTAATGAAGTTAAAACTGGGGGTTATTACTGATGGCCACTATGCGTCCAACACAACATATAGATTATGTCCAGAAATATAACATTACAACATTGAAAATGTGACAGAAATGGACTGATGCAAACCATCCATAACAGTCTCAAACAGACAAACAAAAAGAGACTAGTTTTCTACCTGCAAACATATCAATGGAAAGGTTTAATCATGCAAGGGAGGAGGCAGAGCGTTCAAAGGTCCCACTTAGCCACTTAGATGCAATTGCAGTATTTGCTCTCAGATACCCGTCATTATTTAAACACTCCATTAGGCACTCTGGCTAGACCGACAAGAGAAACACATGGATGATTTCTTTACAATAGCCATTTAAAGTAATAATCATATTATTTCTCTAATTTAAGTGGTTAATGAATGACCTGACAGAGGGTTAATGTTTTCCCCATTTGGCCGTAATTTATGATAATTTATATTGCCTACTACTGACCCATGATTGGCTGAGAATTGTATGAAGTGGGGTGCAGGATGTTAACTCACTACCAGTTATATCGCATTATATCAAGGGACAGTCTTGTATGTGCTGCAAGAATGGTAAGCCAGCTTCGGACAGTTGGCAAATGGGCGGCTTGCAGAGGAGGTCTGAGGTGTTAAAGTTCAAACAGGAGCGATGCAGCACCCTATGTCCTGCCAACTATAGTGCCACAAATTCCTGACTAACTTGTTGACCCAGGGCCCCCACTTGCCTGGGCTGTGTAATAAGAAGGGAAGGCTTCAGTTCCCGAGTTGTCCACAGTACCAGAAGGCTTTTGACTCATGCCCATCTGTCCTGAGAGTACATACATTGAGTGAAAGCCAGGCAACTAACACCCCAGCCACCTAAAGTGTCTAAACAGAATGTTGCACCTGCGTAAAGAAAAAACTAAAAAATATGAATTTGTTCTATGATCTTGTGAAATATTCTTAGATTCCTTCAAACAAGGGTTAGTATTGAGGATCAACCAAATTATTCTACTTAAAAATAGATGTACCTATTTTTGATATGTTGATAGGGAGAAGATCTTGCTTTCTTACCCTTTTTTCTCTTGAAATTTACCTACAGCAGCTTGAACTGCTTTTCTCTCTGATTAAGAGAATTACAAATGGAATATGTCATGGTTTATAGGCAGACAAGTTATTATGAGCATAGCACCCATCATATTGGAATGTGCCAATAAGCAGATTGTGGGTAAAATCTCTTTATTTATTATTTTTAACAGATATTACATATTATGGTGTAAATAAAATTTATAATTTCTCATCAATTTGTATCAATAGCTGGATCAATACATCAATATCATCCGACACCTAGGATGCCAGTCAAAGCCCTACTGCACTTACAGTCAAAGTAAATGAGGTGAGTAACTTTTAACACAACCACAAATTGGAAATTGACCATGACCATCATGTGGGATAATCATGGTAAACAATTACTCGATATACCACTGTTACCGTGACAATAACGAGATAGCCATTGCAAGTGTGTACATATTTATATATTTTTATGTATATATTTTTCCGCAACTATTTTTGTGATCTATGAGCAGTGGTGGAAGATAGAGATGAAACAGGGCATGTGTAGTAATTTATGGAAAACCATTGCAAGAATAAATAGACTAATTATTCAGAAAACAAAGGCTGAATCTCAATCAAATATTTAGAAATACAATCTACCAAATAGTAACAAGGGAATCTTTTGTTCCCCCTGGAGAAATACCAATATCCGAGATCAATTGTTAAGTGTGAGTAGGAGTTACCTTTTCTATCAAAAGGAACTCTGTATGTAGTTGTATGTAGTTGTGAATCTGTCATACTGAAATCATCCACATCCCAGGGATGACTAAGCCTATTTTGTTGAGTCATCTTTGGGCGAAAAGGTGAGTGATGCACAACACAGAGACTCCTCAAGAATATGGCTACGGTGCAAATTTTTCATCACTATAATGAAGGTTAGAATTTGGTGTACCTCATGGCTCTTATATAGGTTATACTTTATTTGCAATCAAACTGTTGTATTGCCGATGTGAGGTGACTGACCAGCTTCCATATTGATCAGCACACATCTGTACAAGCCTACACTTTAAATCATTCTGTAGTGTCCTGCTGTCTATTACAAAACCACCCTAACTAAAGGACATAATCTGAGACAATAAAACACATGCAATAGGTATTGAAAGAAAAAACTAAGATATGACTATGGAATGTGGTTTTACTTATGTTAGGGGATAACACTCAGAAGGCCAAATTTTGAAGCCACATTGAAATATTAAGATAAAGGGACTTTACCTGTCCTGGTTGGATGTCTAAGCAATGAAGCACCTCGTTTAACATCACAGGCTTGTGAAGTGGCTGTTCAGCGCTCAGAGGAGGAAGTTGTGATGTACTCTGGTGGCAATGTCTGTAGGACAAACCAGATGCCCAAACGTGCAGATAGAATCTCCCGTGGTGTCTCGTCCTACATGCTGTAGAAATTTCACTCCTTGAACTCAAGCTCACGAGTCTGAAAATGAGGTTCTTCATGGTCCTGACAAAAACATTTTACGAAAAAGAAGAGGAAATATATTAGGTAAATACATTTCTTTGAATAAGGAAGAAGAAAATGCTTTGTTTTTATGTTATGGAAAAAGAATGACATAAGAAAGAGTAAACAAATACAGTGTACAGTACAGAGTCTGTGTCTATACCCAGGACCTAAAATTTTATGAAACAAGTAGAGCCATTGGCAAAATAAAATATTATGTGAACACTAAACCTGAAATACTTAAGCTATTCTGCTAAAAAGAAAATCAATGAAAACCTTGAAAAACAAATGCAAAAATAAATTCAACATATTTGCATATTGATTAATTGATTAATGTCACCGTGAGTTTAAGAAATCACCATGAAGAGGAAATATACACTAAAACCCCTTTAGTGTCTACGTCTTAAATTGGTTAAAGTTATCTAATTCTAATTATATTGTGAAATAGTCTAGCCTCAGAAATGCTCAGCACAAAGGTGGATTTCACTCCACTCCTTTACATGTTCATCTATATCCATTGGTCAAAAACTTTTTGTCTGATTGGTTATTACACAATAATAACAAAGTAAACTGCAAAGTTTCTTTTTTTTTTCTGTCAAATACAAATAAGGAGAAGGTAGCTGGAAATTCCACTATTGCCCATCAAATCCATTGTGCATATTGTCACAACTCGTGCCCAGTTAGAATATGACATAATGGTGGCCAAACTTTATCTGAATGATGTTTTATGTTACCTTTAAAATACAAGACAATCCAGTAGCAATGAGTCAAATTAACAAAGGTATGACCCTTAACGTTTACCTGTAGACACTTGAACCCTTAGCCTTTGGTATTGACGTTACCTGCAGCACTCACACCCAATATTTATTATACTGAGAAGAACTTGACACCTTTCTATTGTATTGCAACATATTGTGAACTATCCTAATACGATAGTGAGATTAAATTGTGTTTTATAGTTGTAAGCAAAGGCTTTGCCTTCTAAAAACTTGCAAACAGACACCAGCATCACATTTTCCCACCACAGCTGATTGGTGATGGACTCGCTGCCTGTCGCATCCGCTGGATCCATGCTGACACTAAATCCGGACCTTAACTTCTATCTTCATACATATCGCTTACTTTGTACATCAAATTGACAATTCCAAGTGGTCTGTGCAGCCAACTTGAACATGCGAAATTATTTCGAATGGAAACGAGGAGTGAAACGACTCTACCAAGGACATTTTTACCCAGTGTTGATACATGGGTGAAAAATCTGTAACCTTGCAAATAGTCTGGGGGTTAGCTGCTCTCGTGTTTAACAATGCTCTTACATCATTAACGATTAGGAGTTATGCGCAGATGTCTGGTTATTGTCGATAACGAAACAAGTACAATTTGGTGTTTTTTTTAAAACGTGTGTAGTCCACTGAGGAGTGGTGTGGAGATGTTTGGGCTTTAGCTGTCACAACCTTGGCTGTTTAATCACACCACGAAAGCAACAAATAGAGACATTGGCATAGGTGCGTAACTGTTGTGATTTATTACACAGTCAGCAACAACAAACTGTTGTGTAGCTAAATAGCTCATGGGTATTGCTGGGGGAAATATTGACCAAAAGTGATAGCGTATGTATTCAAGATTGGAACTTGATTTGGTTAGCTTACCTTGGTTGGCGAGCTTAACTCCTCCTACACTAGCAGCATGTAACGGACGTCACATCTGTCTATCCAATCAGACGCGGTATACGGATATGTTTGCGCTTCCGGGGGAAGAGGCTTTTTTAAATTCTTGGCGCTTGTCTGTTGGTTAGTGAGCCTTCATCTGGCATATTGTAATCTAGATTTACTTGATCGTAACTGTATCTGCTGAACAAATGAAAAACGCCTTATATTGATTCAAGGTAAGATCCAATACGTACTTCTTTTAAGATAAAGTACTCAGAATTGGTTGAGCTATTTAAGCTAATGCACTGATGCTAACGGTTCTGGCGATAGCATTTTTAATTAGCCTATCTATTTGGTTGTGTTGTTGTCTTGATTGTTTTATTTTATTTGGTAGTTGCTGACAGGTTAACAACAGCAAATGTCCAGAAAAGGAAATAAAGTCGTTATAAAAGTATTAACTGGTTTGAATTTCAATTTTGGAAAATGTGTATCTTACTGTTGTGGTGTTGGTGTCTGTCGGTTGGGTCTTGGATAAGATGGTTTCGTGTCCCATATTCGCTTTCGTTAATCAAATTGCAATTTATCCTCAACGACAACGACTGATTAACGATACCTGAATGTGATTATCTGTGAATCTGTCAGGACACATATTTTCTGTTCTATAGTCCATGTGAGATGAAAACGAAATTACATAGAGCCCCCAAACCAGGAATGGGATGTTGTTACGTATTTATTATAGATTCTACATGAAGATGCTTTCAGAAACCAAAACTGTAATACACTGTGTATCACTTATGGCTGTATAACATATCTACAAAAATGCTATTTTTACAAATACAGTTAACTTATAATTGGGTTTAATGCTTATCTAAACATACTCATTCCAAAAAAGTGTCCTCAATATTATTTCCATTGTTTGTTTTTTCTTCAGAGTTTCAGAAGAAGATTCATAATGGCGACTGATGTCTGCAACCATGTCAAGGTGGTTGTACGAGTCAGGCCATTCAGCAGCAAAGAAAAGGGTGACGACTTGAGGAAGGTTGTCCATGTTGTGGATAACCGCATGTTGATATTTGACCCCAAGGAAAACCAGATATCAACTTTTGGAATACCCAAAGTACAAAAGAGGAAAGTCAGGGGGGTTAACAAAGACCTCAAATTTGTGTTTGACAATGTTTTTGGAGAAGACTCTACACAAGAAGAAATCTTTGAGAACACAACGAAAGGTGTCCTGGATGGCTTCATGATTGGTTTCAACTGCACAGGTAATTTCCCATGATAAATCGCTGTTTTTGTTTAATGTTTTTCTTGTGTTTAAATGTATCTTATTTCTGTAGTTATTATTTACTATCTTTTTAGAATTGCAATATATTACTATGTTATAGTCTTAACACTCTCACTCACACACTCTTTTGACACTAGCAAGTGTTTGTATAACCACTCAAGAAACATAATCTCAGTTGAGAAAAAAGCCAAAGCTGCACTTTACTAAAGTACATAATAACAGAACCCCTTAAGAGTATGTCATCACTGACAACCTTCCAGATTAAAGGACACGGCAAAGTAACGTGAACAAATTCTTCTGACGGTGTACTAAACGAGACATGATTGTCCAACCGCTATGACATGCACATTTCATGATTCCATCCTATCCATGGTTCAAGCCACAAAAAGGCTATTCACATCATTTGAATGTGACTGCATACCAGCACAGCACTGCTTACTATGTGTGCCTACTTGTTCTCCAATGGCTAAAGCTAGCAAGAGGTTCCATGGCTCATATTCACTGAAGCAGGTTCCACCAATATTATTGACTTCAGGCAGTGTATGACTACTGCAGTCCCTAGATCCCAATCCAGTTGCACTTTTGGAGATGAAGGGCACTCGGGGGTTCAGTACAATAAGTTGATTTGTGATTGATAAAAGTATTGATACTTTGGTTTTAACATTTTATTCCATATTTTTATTTGTTTTTATTTACAGTGTTTGCCTATGGAGCAACAGGGGCAGGAAAAACACATACAATGCTAGGGTCCCCTGATGAGCCAGGAGTCATGTATCGCACTATGAAGGAGCTTTATAAACGCATGGAGGATGTTAAAGAGGAGAAAGTGTTTGAAGTTGCCTGCTCATACCTTGAGGTAAATATAATTTCTTTAAAGAAAATTATCATTTGATGTGTTTTTGAGTCATTGCATACTGTAGCCTAGACTGATTATTGGGTTTGCAGGTAAAGTAGTAAACTCATATTATCTATCATACTTATTATTAAGTGAGCAGCTTTAGCTGCGCAACTCCTATTATCTATCATACTTATTAGTGTGTGTGTGTAAACACTGTATCTCCTACAGTGTTGCAGGTATAGAAAACCAAGCCCATTGCAAAGAATTGCACATCAGTGAACTCCGCCATTCCTCCCCCAATTAAAAAATTAGGGTTAGGGTTATACTTTTTTATATATTGATTGTTATATTGAATGTGAATGAGATACGCTAAAATCACCATTTCAAACCTGAAAACCTGGGAGTTGTCAAATTAAATTAGCATTTGTAGACCGGAAGTAAGGAGGTCTCCAAAAAGTTTTGAACCGCTGCGACCACAGGGTATGGTATAACTTGTGGTCAAACCTTAACTGCCAAGCCCATCACCCCGTTTTATAAACATCTGAAACTTAGTATCTGGGCCTTATTTGACTTGCTGAATCTTTTTGCCTCAAGGACCCATATGGTCCATCGAGTTGATTTAGCTGTACCTTGAAAGTTTCGGAAAACCTTTTTAAAAATTGACCTGTAAACCCAAATGACCCACATATTCCTTTATACTGACCGATCTTTTGGTGTGAAATTTGTGTGAAAGAGCCCAAGGGACCTATTCGTTTTTCAACTCAATCTGGAGTAAAATGCTGACTTCAACCATTCCAAAGGCTAACAAGTGGAAAAATAAAGCCATACTATTAAACAGGGAAGGCCCAGAACTTGGTTGCAGTTTTTCTCAACCAAATACAACCCAATTGCTTCTCAAATCAATTGTGTTCCCAGAGTGACTCACTGAGCAAATAAAAATTGTGCTCTCGCGAGAACTCGGCGCAGAAATATCGGCTCAACAAAATCGGTATAGGCGTATTGGTCATCGGCTAAGGCTGATGAAAAAAATAAATAAAAACGGTATCGGCCCTAAAAAATCCATATCGGTCGATCCCTAGTTAAAATCGGTGCATCAACAGATTCTTGGTCGTTTTAAATCGCTTCAGGGGTCGACATATCGATTGAGTCGCATCTGTGTTAATCCAACCGGATGCAGATTTGTATCGGTGAATCGTTACACCCCTAGTATGAGTACCCCCATTTGGGATCCACTGATTTGTGATTGTCTCTGGTCATACTTAAACTTTATCTAAGAGTTACAAGGTCAATCCCCTGGTGTTCCTAAGTCCCTAATTTTTATTTTCCTCCAGTTTAGCTTTGTTATTCATCCAGCTAAGGCTTTTTTGTAATCATGACGTAGACTGAAAACAGGCTCAAAACAGGTTATACTTTGTAATAGCAACCTCCTAGAACAACATATAAACTACCTAGAACACAAGGAACCACACATAAGACCATAGCAACCAGAAATGACAGTCTAGCAATCAGACATAACACCATAAGAATCTCATGGAACACCTTTAGAAACCACTCGGAACACCCGCTAGAACTCTAACGACATTCCAGAACACCCTAGCAATCATCATTTAAAAATATGCAAACATGACCTGATATGGTTATATTGGGTGTAACAGGTAACGTCAAAAACAATGTACCGCACCTATGGGATGATATGCACATATGCATGATATGCATATGTGCAAACGTTCACGGTCGGACAGGTTGAACGGTGCAGCAGAGAATGAAATACGTCAGATTTTAACACTTTGGAAGTCACAGCCATCTAATTATAGTAACAGTAATACTTTATCATAGAAAGATTTATACTACTGTATGCACAGCAAGTAACAATGGGCGCTACGATAACTTAGTTGAACATAAAGGTAGTGAATGGTGCGCAGGGAGAGCAAAAAGTTGTTTGTCTTTTAAGTCTGGGAACTTTAGGAGAGAGAGCTCTAACTTTGACTCAACTTAACCATATCAACCACGTAATAATAAATGTTTAACACCGTATTACATTTACAAATGTTATTTTGTTTATTACGGCTGTGCAATTAATAAAAAAAAAATCATCATAATTTAGATTTTTGGATCAAACGATCTCCAAATGAGTTGAGTTGAAATCGAGTTGAAACTATTTTTATTTAATTTATTTATTCATTAAAAGTTGAATTTATTTTGCAGCTGGATACATATTTGTACATTTTCGATTTTGTATTTTCTAAGGGGGACATTTCTCAGTTACAAAGTGTTTTTTTTTTGGAGAAAAATGCTGAATAAATGCATCATGTTAATTAAAGTTTGAAAAATCATTATTTCAATATTGACAAATAATCATGATTATGAGTTTTTCCATGATCGAGCAGCCCTAAAACATTGTTTGCTTTGACAGGTGTATAATGAGCAAATCAGGGACCTGATGACTAATGTAGGTCCATTGGCAGTGAGGGAAGATGATTCGAGGAAAGTTGTGGTTCAAGGTCTATCCCTCCATCAGGTAAGTGGAGAATTGTGTATCTGACCCCCTCCCCGCCTCCCCTCATACACACAACCGTTGTCATAGTGTATTTCAATGTAATCCCCAAGATTTCATATTGTATCCTGTGATTCCCACACCTATACTGATCTGCAATTAGAAAATACATGGGAACTTCCAAGATCAAGATGCTCTCACAAGGCTAGTATTGCCTGGACATTATTTTAAAACACCCACCGGGTCTGTCTATTGATGTATGCATACTACATAACCACAATGCAAAATTAAAACAAACTGTGTAAGCCTTAATGTTAGCTTGAGACACATTTGTTTTGAGGCATTTTTGCCATGTAGTATTTTGTTCCAATCTCCTGCTATGAAGAAGGGCGTGACCTAGTGTATGAATAATTGTATAATTTAAAAAGGTGACACATTGAACTTCATGCAGGGCTCCAGATGGGGAGTAAAATGCAAAAATATGGTGTTGAGATAGCCATTTTGAAGTCACCCAAAGCAAATGTTTTGAAAATGGAAAAACATTAAAGATAGGGTAGGCGATCTGGAGAAAACTAGCCAGAGTAAGCTAGTTTTTGTAAAGTAAAGCAGTTCCAATCCCTCCCTCCAGGCCTCCCGCCAAAGCCACTCTCCCCCCCCCCCCCCCGCCCCCCCCCCTCCCCCCCGCCCTTCGCCAGGTTTGTTGTTTCTGTTTGTGGGGGTTTT
>JAOSLM010000034.1:11207820-11219308 GCA_025629765.1 Eleginus gracilis | reverse complement strand
GCCAAAGCCCCCCCCCCCCCCCCCCCAATACACATGACTAGCCCGCTAGCTTTAGCAAATGGTTCTGCTTAGCCTTGTGGAAGTTTCTGGTCATACTCTATGACAACACAGGCAAAGTGTGTGCAGGTAACCGGGCAGGTAGGGAGACAGCCACAGATACTGCCGTTTTTCTGCAACCAAATACAACCCAATTGCTTCTCAAATCAATTGTGTATACGACAGTATAAATGGCGGCAGCTCTAAGAAGATCCATGTCGTATCTTTTTGCATAAGTTGCAAGCTAACTGCTTGCATGTCAAGCTTATTAGTACCTGGGTTGGGCTGTCCCTTTATCTTGATCAAAGCAGTGATTCCTCATTGAAGTCATAGTGTGATTCTCAATTGATGTTGATTTTATTTATTTTGGTGGAACTTCTGTTTGTTTCTGCAATTGGGAAAACACTTTTTAATGGCTCTTAAGTAAAGCAACCATTTGTTATTTTTCTTCTCCGATATACCTGAGTAGCCACTGCTGTGAGCCTTTGTTTAACAGTCTCCAGGGCCATGCTATTGTATTAGCAATGCTTAATCATTACATAATCTAGTTGAGCTCAATAGCTAGAATTTCTGTGTGTTGGTATGTAGTCTAGTTTCCAAGGAGAGCAGTGTCTTAGCCTTCTTGTATCTATGCATCGCTTATATCTGTACGTCAATGGGAAACGGAGGCAACACAGCGACATGTGTTACGGTAAATAGGAAGCTGTATTTGATCAGTCGAGATGCATCTGCTTTAGCCAAAAAACAAATTGTGAATGGAAATATTTCACCGTTTGTGTTACAGATGTAATCTGTGTTGCCCGCTAACACGGGCAACACCTTTAACATCACAAAGAAAAGTGACATGCAATCTCTGAAACATGAAATGTCCCCTTTTTTTTTTTTTGGAAGCAGTGCTGCATTATCTACTGCTGTTAAACTGCCAAATTAGTTTGTACTTGGATCATTCATGTTAATTAGCATCACTCTGATGTCACTAGTGGTATACACTGTGAGCACACCATAGGTGTCCTGTGTCGCACCATTGTTCTATAGAAGCTGGTTGTACTCCCATTATGCCACTAATGGCATCAACATGTTCTTTGTCATATTCCATCAACCCTCAATCTGCACACGTACGCCATTCCATTCTGTGTCTGCAAAATCATTCTGCAAATATTAATTATCAATGAATGCCTTTTGTGTGCAGCAATTGCATGTACTAGATTGCTTGGATGCCTTGCAGTAATTTATTTTTATTGGCCCAATAATGTTGTTTTTATTGCAAAAATCAAACGAACAAAAAATATATATGTTTAGGGTTGACGAGGGAATACATGGTAACTTGCCCACCATTTTCTAAAGCCCAAATCTGCAGATGACATTCTTAAGGCTTTGGATCATGGCAACCGAAACAGGGTACAGCATCCCACTGAGATGAATGCCACTTCATCGCGCTCCCATGCGGTTTTCCAGGTATTTAAACTTCATGAATAGATAGAATATAATGCAATTCCCATTGCTAAACTACCAGCAAATTATTAAATTATAATTATACCGATTTATAAGCGGGGAAAATGATTTGTGGCCATTAACTGTTTTGTCTGCGTCTCCAGATATACTTAAAGCAGCAGGACAGGAATGCTGGCCTCAATCCTAACGTCTGTGTTGCCAAAATGAGCCTGATTGACCTGGCAGGATCAGAGAGAGCCAGTGCAACCAATGCCCGAGGGGCACGTCTGCGAGAGGGTTCAAACATCAACCGCTCCCTGCTCGCCCTGGGGAATGTTATTAATGTTCTTGCTGACCCAAAGGTAAGTGCACATTGAAATCACACCTACCAATTTGTTTAAATAGTATTTTGAAATGTTATCCCTGTAGAAGGTATTTTTATTTTTATTTTTTGTCTAATCTTTTGTTATATTCAGATTATTTGTATTTATTTTGCAATGTGTGTGAACATCTATGCAAAACAACATGCCTTTGCTAGAGAGGCTCAACGAAGGCATGTGTATATTTTTCTTTTTCTTTTTTACAAGGGATTATATATAATTGATGCTTTCACCCCAATGGTCTGTTGTTGGGGCTTGAGTATTCCAGCAAACATTGTGTCTGCCCTATGCATTCCTGTGTGTGTATCATTTCCTTAAGAAACAAAAAAAATATTACCATGGGGACATTGTTGAATGATTATTAACAAAATCCTGAAACACCTACATTCTTTCCTTCTTAAAGTTGAAATGAAGGTCATCCCATTAAAATATTTTCATTTAATGAATTTCATACATTTTATTCTACTGTATCTACAAGTTCAGTTAGATAGCAAAAATAAATCTAAAAGTTGTTTCACGTTAACCATAGTCGGTGTTGATTTATTCGTGTGAATGTCGACAAGCCACTAGCCTGCCGATGATTCAATGGGGGGGAAGTTGAGAGTCAACAGAGTTTTGGGTATTGTTACATTCCAGTTGCATACATTAACCTGTCAACCAGTCTTCTCGGTTTACGTGCCGGTCCCAAGGGGACCAGGTACAAGCAGGCCACATGCATTCAGGAAATGCTGCACACATGTGCCACAGCCATTTGGAAACTTGATCTGTCCTGGCCAGGTTGCTTCCTTCTTGGGCAATGATATGTCTGTGTCCTTGCCTGGGCCGTGTGATCGAGTCTGTTTTAGTCACCGCTCTGGAGTGTTACTCCTGCCATATTATATGCGTTACTTGGGCCTTATGATCTTCACGTAGAGCCACGGGTCCTCACATCCCCACTTCATTAAGCTTTGGAACAGGACATATTATCAATATTATATCGATTTGACTTTTACCCGACATTCTTATATTTGACATTTTTAGAGGCTAATTTCTGCTCTAAATGCATGTGTGAAATGCGTAATATGAAAAGCCCAAAATGGTGCCCAAATGGTACTGGTTTCAATCCCCAAAGTCTAACTATAGAAATCCTTGAGCGTGATGCCAAAGATTCCGTGATTTTTATTTTTATTTTTTTATTATTATTTTGCTTTATCATAAAGAGAGATAGAGAGGAAGGTATGGGAGACAGAGGGGAGGACGTGCAGAAAATGACCACGGGCAGGGTTTGTACCCGGGTCGATGGACTGTGCCTATATGGTACATGCTAACCCGTTGCGCCAGTGGGGCTCCCCAAGAATGTGCCTTTTTAAAAAAAAAAAATTAATGTATTTTTTCGTTCTTTCAGAGTAAAAAAGGTCACATCCCATACAGGGACAGCAAGCTCACGCGATTACTGAAAGACTCATTGGGCGGAAACTGCAGGACGGTCATGATTGCAAATGTTAGCCCTTCGTCCAAGATGTACGACGACACCCACAACACTCTAAAGTACGCAGACAGAGCCAAGCAGATCAAGTCTTCGGTCAGTCCTCTTTCTCTTTTCGTTTTGGGTTCCCTGTCATCTAAAGTGTAACATCACTTGGCTTAAACCAATAGTGTTTGACACTTCACTGTCCTTGTGTCCCATGCAGCTGAATAGTAACGTTGTCAGCCTGAACAGCCACGTCGGCCAGTATGCAGTGATCTGTGAGAAACAACGGGAAGAGGTATGGCGTGAAGCCCTCAATCGTGAAAGTCTTGGGTAAAACATTGATATGTGTGTTGAACTCCTCACTTCCATCTTAAATTCCGTTTGTTGTTTTGTTCATTCCAAGATCCTGAAGCTGAAGCAGAAGCTAAAGGACTATGAGGAGAGGAAGATCCATAACTTGGGGCCTGGAGGTTCAGAATTGACCTGGTCTCGGAAACAAGCAGAGTTTAAGCAGTAAGTCTTGACAGGACGGGGAGAGGCAAGCCAAAGCACTCTAGTTAGAATACAGTGTAGAAGTGCTAGTTTATTCTTATTCTATTAATAAATTAGAGTTTTAGTACTGGCAGACATTATTAACATCCAGCTATGGAGTGGTGATGAAGTAAGCATGCAGTAAGTCTCTGGAAGGTACATTAATTGTGATGCCACATCAGGCTGTCCATTTCCAGGTTTGTATATAGTCCATTTGGAAGCATCTACCTTTTTCTGTGGTGGTAACCCTAACCCTATGCCCTTCAAGGGCCAAAGAGATAATAAACATTGGGAATCAGAAAGACAAACTGCAGAACCCTCTTAATTCAGTTATATTGAACGGATGCAGTGGCATCTGCTGGAGTGGGTAGGGTGGGGGCTGGAAAAACTGAATGAGTCTCACTCCCACACATTTTCATTCACTGGCATCAGGATTCACAACTCACACAATGAGAGGCTCTGAAGAGCTCCTCTTTTAATGGCGCTTCTCGCCCCATTAAAAATGCAGCCGTCTAGCGAGGCCACGACAGCCCCCTACGTCACCAGGGTTACAGTGGAGAGCACAGTCACATTTCAGCTGCATCGCTCTGGTCTCGGGTGTTCATCCGCATGCGCCCCACGGCTCCTGTCTCCCTGTCGCTCTTGCTTCGGAGAGAGCCTGTGAAAACATTTCCATGAAAAGCACCTCTGTCGCTCCTATTCACAAAGAGAGTGCAGAGGATCGGGCATGGCTCTGTTTTCAAATAGGATTCACGTTTTGCATGGACTTCGACGTGTAATAGGAGCAACACTAAAATGCCAGGAGAAAATTCATTATTATTGTGAATTCTCTAGCGCTACACTGCTCATGTTAAAGCATGTTGCACAATGCTAGAGGTTAAGCACTGACCTTGCGATGCGTGAGCTGTTGGATTATTTTTTTTCTGTAATAAGTTCCGTTCAACTAAACCGCTAAATTTTTGGCTCGTACTACAATGTTCTCATGCAAATCAAGCCGTTCAAGTAGGAGAGTTTATCTGTGAAAGCTTTACATCAGCTTTACAGCTTTACATCTATCATACATGCTGCTATACATTTACCAAATAGTGGCACGCAAGCAATATGAAATTGGATGTGATCTCTCTCTCTCTCTCTTTCTTTCTTTCTTTCTTTCTTTCTCTCTTCCCCCCCCCCCCCCCAGAATGTCAGACTCTTTGCAGGCCATCTTCTCGGGCCGTGCCCAGATCAGAAGGGAGCAGCTGGATCTGGAGCGGCAGCTGAAGGAGAACGCGCTGCGCCAGCGGCACAGCGAGGAGGCCAACCAGCAGGTCCACTCGTTCTGTGCCAAGGAGAAGACCGAGAAGGTAGCCGTTTGTGCTGCCGTACACACATTCTTTGATCCCCGCCGCCAATTGCCGTGGTGCAATCGCTGAGTCATCAACGCACTTTTATTGAGTTCATAGTTGTCCACACTCTGGGGTTTTCCGGCCCTACAGCGAAGCTCCTTCTGTTTTTCGATGGCCGCCTGATCTCGGCCTTTACGAGCCCACCTCCCACAATTATGGAGATTGTAGCGTGCTTGATTTTTGTGCTGCTCCTCAAATGTCTCTTCCTGTGTACGTCCCCCTAGAAACCTCTGATGGTTATGAAACAGCCATTGATCCATGGGTTCTGTTATGTTAAGTTCTGGTTCGCAATAGGATGTGTGGGCTAACCATGACACTCCCACCAGGCCACCTGCAAGCGCGAGCGCAGGATCGCTTCCCTGAGAACCCAGCAGCAGCACGTCCACGATAAGCTGATCGAGGCCAAGAAACGCTTCGAAAACAACGACGACTGGCTCCACCGCGTCGAGAACGAGATGAAGCTGCTGGGCCAGAATGCCAAGCCTCCAGAGGTACGGACCCTCCCCCCACGCACACACCCGCACGCTGCCATTCAGTTTCCTATGAAAAAGTTGGGTAGTTTATTGAGGTACTTGTACCACTCTCTGACTCACTGAGTTCTGAGGTTCTTTCTGCTTACTTTGCAGCGTATCTTGTTGTTTGTCAGGTTACAGGGTCTGGAACAATGAAATGCCACAATCAGTGAAACGGGGGTGGGGAGTACTAATCTGTTTACCGATGAAAATTGTACGTCTGCTCAGCACAACTCAACCGCCCACAATCCCCTTCATTTAAAATGAGCTGAATCATCACAGTAGAGCACCACACCTTCCTGCATTCTCGGTGCACTTTAGACGTAGAGTCATGTGCACACGCATACCATTGCCAAGTTGATTTCCACATTTATTTTATTCTGCCCATTGGAAACTTATTTAGTGTCCGATTTTGATGAAATTGCACTCTGAACTAAATGTTTAAGTGGGTTAGGTTCAGGGTTGAGTTTGCCTTTTTCTTTGTATCTGCGTTTGCTCAGCCATTGTGTAAACTCAACTAGTGGCAATCGCATTGTTGTCGGAGCTCATGGCAAGCTGATGATGAGTCTGCCTTTCATTGTTAGCACAGATTTGCATATTTTACCTGTTGAATTGCAGTTGTACATTTGTTCATAGTGTTCTAAAAGCCATCCACAACATAAAGCGATTAAATATTCAGGAAACCTCTTCCGTTTACGATATTTAAAACGAATGGCGTAATGCATTTGTTTTGGCTTTTGGCTTTTGGCTTTTTCCCCCCCTGCCACTAAAGCTCAGTTGTTGGTGTTCTCGTATGTTTATTTTGGAAGGTGGGCTGTGCCTCCCCTGGTGTCGTGACTGTCTTTGTTTTCTTCCCATCTGTTCTGTCAGTAATTAGAACCGTGCTCATTTTATTTCTTCAGCTCCCTCGTAGTTCACTGAAGAGAATAAATCAATACCCTTTACCCATCCTTCCATGTTATGTTTTTTTTTTTCTTCTTCGTCCTTTCCAGGAACCGGTCCAAAACCATGACGCATTTGCTGGTCAAATGTTCCCGATGTTGTTGTTTCGTAGTTCTTATACGTCACCTGTTGTTTTTTATGCATTTATTTATTTATTTATTTTATTATTCCTTGGCGAGGCGACCGGAAACATTGCCCAAATCAAACCTCTGATCCTGCTCTTTGTTTTTGCTTACCTGATGTCTCGTCTTAACTCTGCCTCCACCAAGAGGGGCTAGCTCAACAGCTGCTCGTCTCACCATGTGTACCCCCATTCATTTGCAGGTCTTGGAAAAGGACCTGTATTGCCACAGACTGGAGTTGCAGGTGAACGACCTGAAGCAACACCTCAAGCAGATGATTCAGCTTACCGCACTGCAGGATCAGGAGAACAAGCGCACGCAGAAGTAGGTTGACCGCACGCAGCGCAATGCGCATTCTAACCTGAACACTGCTGCCTGCTCGTATGTTTGCCTGATGCACCGCATACAAAATGCTCCACACACACACACACGCGTTTTGATTGTGTTAATCTTTGCTGATAAACAATTGTGTCTTTGGTTGTTTTTGTTACAGAATGGTGAACATCTTGCTACCCGCTCACAGTCGTCACAGGGTCGTGTTGACCGAGGCCGGACTGGCCAGCGAAATCGACAACCTGGAGAACCAGGAGCTCGAACAACTGGTGATGCGGGAGAGGGGTGTGGTCTGGGCTGACCAGGACGCCGGGGGGGAGCAATGCGCGACGGAAGACGGGACGTCGGCGACCAGCGGTGACCTGGTGCCCATCCTGTCGTTTTCCCATCTCGCATACCACCAGAACAGCCCCTGCAGTGAGTCCATCGCTTTCTCAAATTTTTGGGCCAATATAGGTTGATTTGCTTATGTATTTACATAACCGGCGTCTTGCGTTTTCCCCGTAAAAAGAAAAAATGAAACTGATTCTACGGGATGGCACCCACGGTTCGGTGCACAAACTGAAGTGGTACGGCTGTGCCACGTTTCAATATGCAAAAATAAGGTGTATTTTTCAGCCGCAGAGGAGAAGAGGGATTCAGCATATTCAATAGAAAGAATGGGACTGAATTAAGAGTCAGAGCGATTTCAAAACCGTGATGCTTTATATTTGCGGGATTGTATAATACTTCAGCATATACATGTATCATCGGTGACTTTAGGGTTGATTGATAGCTGATTCTGTAGAGAACATAAGAGAACATGATGTTCTAGACCGCCGTAAGGTTTGTACATTTCTAATATGAAACTAGCTTTATTGCGGTGTGGGAGAGAACGGTGAGTACAAAGATTCAGCAGTTGTAAGACCCCACAGTGTAATTTAAAGTTTTAGAACATGAGGACGCTGCATGGACAAATGCGCTGGCAAAACAAAGTGATAGATTTTAATCAGTGAGCATCCATGATGTGCCTCACCTGTACTAGCGAGAGCATATCCAACATGTTGAGACGTTTTTATGTAACTGGCCAGCACGACGAGAGCGAACCCGGTGGGGGTAAATCTATCTAAATGCATGGTTTCGATTATTGCACTTTATGGCGCAATAATCTAAATCTCTAGATAGTTTGATAGATGGCACCAACCTGAACACCATGACCAAAAACCGTGAAACGCCCAGTCACTGACTTCCGCATTTGAAAATATGCCGTCAATGATTTATATTATGTACACACATGGTTGTAATAATATGGGTATTATATATTAGTTATGGGCCATGGCATGCCTACAGATCCATAACCAAAGGTGCAGTGTGTAGAAATGTGGTGGCATCTAGCGGAAGGAACCTGCTGGAATGGAATTTAATATTCATAACTATGTTTTTAATCAGTGTAATACCACACAAATAAGAATCATTGTGTTTTAGTTACCTTCAGGAAGAGCCCTTTCTGTCTTCAGAGTCGGTCCTCTTCCATGGAGCCCGCCATGCTTCTGCAGTAGCCCAAAACATCTGTTAATTAAAAAAGAAAATCATGCATTATATTTATTCACTATAAATGTAATGCTATAGACTAAATGTCTAAATACAATACATGCATCTATTCACGGTACCTCATCACTTGACTGTTGTCTACTCTATGCTGTAGCGAGGATGATATCATTTAGGAATACCTACTGTCACCGTACATAATATATGCCTGTACAGGTCAGCGTAGTCATTGGAACGGGAGCGGCGTGCGTATACATTTGGTCGCAGTCCGCTACCTCACTGCGAGACGCTACTAGATTCTCCACACTAGACCTTTAAAACGTAATGAGCAACACGTGGGCTTTCCCCCCCGACTAGAACACATCTGTGATAAAGGCCTGTTGTTACTACTGAACGTATATACTGTACGAGCCTCCATTCTAGCAATGTCCTCCATCCAGGGTCAAAACGTGTCACCTTTCAATGAAACGCACCATTTTTATCTCCGCGTCGGCCGCGTGCTGCTCTGTTTCAGCCGTTTCATTCGCAAGCCATTGACCCGATCCGATTAGCGCGGCAAATTGATCTCGTTCCACAAATCTATCCAGACGTATTTCTGGAGCTCATCTCTGAATCCCATTCCACCTCGCCTTTTTTTAAGTAACAAATATTACGTCTCAAAATCCCCTCCCATGTTTCCCCTCGATTGGTTCTAAACGCACCAGCAATGGAGAGTTCCCAGAGATTTATCCGATAGTGAATATCTAAAGGTTTTGAGTATCCTGGTTTAAGATTATATATTTTATTGCATTGGATTCATTTGGAAACCTTGTACTACAAACCTAGCAAGTACGAATGGCCTGCACATAAAGGATAGTTCCTACATTAACAGGCAATGTATGTGCCATCATATTGCTCTGGTTTGGATGCCATAATACATATTCTTCAATATGATTAGAATTAGTCTAACTTTCTCTAATATGAGAGAACTGGAGGACAGAGTGAGGAGAAGGACAAATTGTATGACATGTAATTCATTACTAAAATGAATACGGTTGGAAGACCCCCCTCCCAACCAATGTTAGATATACCAGTGTTCCGGGACCACCAAGCACTACAGTTGGCCTACTACCACAGTTAATGTAGCCTATACAAGACTTATAATAGTTTATATGGACCTCTAAACTATACATGTAACCTGTGACTTGGTGATTAAGTTGGTTGGTGTAGTTGTTTTCCAAGTGAGGGGTTTTGAGTTGGAGGAGGCTCAATGGTGCTCTAATTAGAGACGGGAGTCGGTGGAGCAAATCTGAAACAAAACAAACAAACACTCATTGAGATCCTAATATTAACTGTTAACTATAATTGGCTCTGAATATCACTAACGGGCATTTGTGTGGCACTTTGACAGAGCAGTTACAGAAAAATGGAACCCTGCTTGATTTGAAGGAACCTGCACAGGATTCTCTTCGTGTTTTTTTTGGTCCTCACCAGTTGGCACCCCTGCCCATGGATATGAGCTGCAGTCAGACATGAGATGTTAATTCACAGATGAATCAGCCAAGCAACTTAAAAACCAAAGGTCTTCTTAGAACTGTGACTCACTTTGGGTAAAACATCGTTAACACTGACTTAATCTTGACCATCGCCGCCAAACAAGATGTTGACACGTTTTATGTCCTATCACATTTAGTCTGGGTCAGCATGCTGTTGTTCCACCTAGCAACACCCAGGATATTCCGCTGAGCACTCTTTTATGACACACTAGCCGCGGCAGACAATGGCGCATGAACCAAAGCCGGTCAACGAATCCTCCTTTAACTTTGATGCTGTCCATCATCCATGGGCCGGTACACTCAGCACCTGTCCCTCCGCGCCAGCTTCCTCTCCAGCCCATTGTTTCATATTTTGTACCTTTTCTGCCCGGTGTCTTCACCTATTCTCACTCATACGGTGTCATTTGACACTTTAATCTTTTACCTCCTTTGAACATGCAGGTAATGAGGGCTCTTTGTAGCCACCATTGTTCAGGCATAGAATTATTTCTAATGCTTTTGAATCATTTGATTGCCTTTCTAATTTGGAAGATGGCTGAAGGTTATTTTATGTTGTCTTTGTTGCAAAAATCCTTAATCAAGAGAGAACGCCGTAAACTAAAAGGTCTTAAGTCTTGCTAGGTCTGAAACTCTTTCCCAGAGCACTGATTGTTCCTCGCATTTCGTTTTATTGGAAAAGTCTTTAAAAATATTTAGCAGTATTTTATTTATTGTATGTTACAATGATTATTCAATGTTGTGCTTTTTGGACTTACTCATTAAAATACGATGTGTGAAGATAGCGGCTACCTGCTACCTACTAACTCAGACGCTATCCACTAGCTTACCCTCTAACCTCTAATCATAACAACGTTATCTAGATGGAATCTCACCTAACACTTGAAATAAGGCTAACGATTTTTTTTTCAGGTTGGGTTTTATAACACAAATATAGACTATATTATAATGCATGTGAGGCAAGGTTGTTGACATGTTGGATGAGGAAACACTCAGGGTTGATAGTCAGAGCAGCAACTAATTAAATAAGGGTGCATGCCCCCAAAAGTTCCTCCCTAAACCCCAACATCATGGCCCCTTCTCACGCCATCGAAGCTACCCTTACATGCCTTCTGCACATTGTCCAAATGTCTGGACATCAGCCAACAAGGAGTAATGCCTAGAGATTACTACTTTTAAAGACGAGCAAGCACAATTTAAGATAGTGTTATTTGTCATAATGCTATGATTGCTGCAAAAGACAATCTTCCCTGTTTTGAAATGAGGAGAATTTGTTTAATGACCTTTCTGAAAGGGAGTATGTTGTT
>JAOSLM010000034.1:11052324-11063440 GCA_025629765.1 Eleginus gracilis | reverse complement strand
TCTTCCGATCTTATATGTGTATATGTGTGTGTGTGTGTATTCATATACATATTTATTTATGAATAATGTCATTTTTATATTTTTCTACTTGCCATAATCCAAGGACATTAATTGACCTATTTATTCAAGGTGTATCATTTAGATTTTTACTGAAATTGCCGGGGACTAGCAGAGCATTACATGTGAACTCTCGCCTCTCGGGATATTGTATTGTAGTCATAGTGTTTGTATATTTCTGTGTTCCAGTCACCTATAACTTACTGCCGTCACTAACCTCCTTATTTTGCTGTGAGAAAATTGGTCCTATAGTCTCTGGTGATTTTTTGGTGTAAATGATGTACATGTACATGCAGACCTTTATAGATGCTAGAGGAATATTGTTAAGCCAATATACTTATTTGTTTGTTAAAGTTTCCATTATTGGAAAATGGAAGGGCTGAATATTGCCTCAGCAGACAGGTTATTTTGTATTTGGTTAAAAAGTATTATTATTATTATTATTATTCAGGAACTTATACCCCACATAACTTTTCAAGATGTTTGAAATTTGGCCCAGTTGTAGTGTAAACAATCTGGTTCATGTGTACCTTGATAAATGCACCAACGCAATATTCTTATAAATGTTCTCACTCTGCCCTCACAGTAATCCATACATATGTATACCCATTTATCATGTGCTCCACGTAGAAACAAAACAACAAGATGTCCAGACTGTTTTGCAGCAGTACATATTTGAGCGGATTTAAGCCTCTTTGTTTAAGGTGTTGAGTTAGTGGAGTGGCTGTTAATTTTCCCTTGTCAGTAGCCAGACATGAAGAGTTGAAGGGGTTAAGCTGTATGAGGTGCCGTGTGTTCGGCTGACTGCAGATTGAAACAGGATGCAGTGACTGCATTGTCAGCCCTGATGGTGTGAGTGCAAACAGATGAGGAAATGCTGGAGCGGGTACTCCAAAACTCGGGTTACCTTGGAAACGGTTTGCGTCATGATCACTAGCAATTAGCTTGGAGCTCTTTCGTTTTTATGATAGCTTTAGCAGAGCTTGGTAGAGCAAAATTCACTTGAAAAGTGAATTTGAAAATTACTGCATAGTTTTATTTTGTTAATTTGTATTCCTTCAAATTGCTCATTAAAAAAAATCCCTTCTGACTCCTAAATGGCAAGTAACAAAAGGCTAAGGTTAGGCAAATTATGACAAACTCTTTCCAGCCCAAAGTCCACTAGTTGGGTAACAAAGTAATTAGTTGAAAATTTGTTGGGAATTTTTGGGGGATTACAACATCATTTTTAAAACGATAGAAACATGGAGCCCTATATCTTTGAAGTCAACGTGGAGGTTGTTGAACCTTGCGTTGTTCAGCCCAGCAACAGGCTAATGTCGGAGGGAGGGACAGATACTGCATAGCTTTGTCGGACGGTTTTGTTCAACTCGTTTGAAATAATCTCTTGTACTACGTGCAAGATGTTTGAGCAATTTTCCTTCTTTTTTTTTATGGTGTTAAAAATATATATGTAAACTTGCTTCATTTATCTGTGTAAAGGAAAATAATAGTGCACGACCGCTGTTGTCAAACTTTTATGTACTTGATTTCCTTTCTTCACTCCCTCCCTCCTTCTCTTTCCATTTTCCCATTCTTTGAATTTCTGTCTGTCTTCCTCCGTGTGTGTCTGTCTTTTGAAAATGGTGTCAGCACTGCTGCTTTTACACCAAAAGGCTGTTGCTAAGTGACGGTTGACGTCAGCCACAGCTACAGAGGAGGGCTTGTGTGTGTTTAGCAGCAGAGGGCAGATCCCACTGAAAATGGCCAAACTATGAAGCAGTATTAGTCACTTCATTGAGGAACATAGACTTCTACCTATAAAAACATACTTTGAATAACTGATCTTTAGATGCCCTATACATTGTGTTCATAATGGAACTATGCAAAGTATTGTCATGGTACAGGTTGTATTTTGGCCTGGCTAAGCCCCACCTCCTTTTTAGTTGCTCTACCTTTTTTACTCCTTATTTCTCAAAGTCAACCCCCTCCTACCCTTCAATCAGCTCACTATGCACCCATGTGCAATAACGCACAGACACACACTATCTTTTTTTGTGTGGATATCTTCCTTATCCGGCCGTATTTCTTAGTTTAATTGATTCTTGGAGATCCTTTTCTCTCTCTCTTCCTCGCCCCCTCCACATCCTGTCTCCTTCTAAGCCTGCATTTATCTCTCCCTTATTGACAGCAAGAGAAAAATGTATCTGTTATATAGCAGATCAACCATGCAGAACTACAGCTCCCTGCTTTATTTCATGGCATCACAAGAAAGCCCATTTCCCCTTTCTCTTAACATACAGTATCATTCCATTTCTCTTAACAGTACTCTTACTATACATACAGTTTCATCTGATTGATCTAAACAATACTCAGTGTACAGTATCATTTCAGTTATATAAACCATACTGAAGGATCATCTTATTTCTCTAAACAATACTAAACAGTACCATCCCATGTGGCAGGATGTCTGGGTGAATTTGTTTGTATACCACAATTACACCCACTAACCATAACCTCTGTCAGAAGTTAAATGAAGATATGGATCATAGCAATACGGTTCCAATACGTCACAATACGTTTGTTGTTTTTCTTGTGTGCGTGTGTGTCTCTGTCTCTGTGTGTGAGAAATTTGTGCTGCATATTTCTATCAGGTCTCAGAATGAGGACTCTTAAGGTGACAGACACAGTGGGTGTGTGCGGTGTACAGCTGCTAATCTCACCGGCCCATCTGCAGCTCTCACACGTGTGCTGCGCTGATAGAGCTGCATGTGGGCTGCTCTGGTCTACTGTTTGGGTGGGGGCCTGACCGAGAGGTGCTGAGTGTTATTAAGGCTGTCCGCGGTAGTGTCTATGAACGACCCTTCAGACCTGCTGTCTGGGTGAATGCTTGGACACAGTGCACGTCACCACAGTTACAAGAGCTGGGATTGGATGGTGTTTATTCGATTGCTTTATGTATTCTATGCACGCTTTGTCTTTTTATGGAAAAACCGAATCACACCATATCACTTTCATTGTATGTGCCAATATACTTAAAATAATAAATCAATTCGGATTATGTCTACATTTTGCAAAATATTGTTTTATTGCTGGATTGTAAATGCCTGCTGAATGGGGACGCACATTTGGCCTCATCTGGGTGTCTGTGTGTTATAGCCTCTCTCCCTCTGTCTAAATTATATTCTGGGTCAACCAAGGACTAGCTGTAGCACGTAGACCTCCAGCCCCCTGACGTAGACATGGAATTTAGAAAATCCCCATATTTCAGATATTTCCAGAACCATGTCCATCGACACATGAGAGGACAAAACATTAAAGAGAGAGTGTTGGAATGTCACTTAGCGTTCCCCCGGCTCCACCGCCATAGGGCCGCTCATCAGGAGGGTGCTTCAGCACTGTGTCTGAACATATTTAGGCTTACGATTAAAAACATCTACTTCATCCATTCACGGTTAACCATCCTGACCAAAAGTAAAAATTATAATAATCCAAACGGAAAGCAAATAAAGTTGCTTGCACAAGGTCGCTTGTACGGACCGCAAACCTTTCTTGCACCGTTGATTCGGCATCAATAGATTTCGCTGAAATATCTAGTTTAGTTTAGTTTCTTTTAAATTCTAGATCGACTTTGTATGGGTTCTGCCGAGCCTTCGCTTTTGGTGTAAACACAGTGAATTAAATGGAGCCATATTTTGCCAACATGAAAAAAAGGATATGCTTTTTTGTGTATGACCGTCAAATCATATAAACACAGAGAGAACAAAAGTATTTCAATGCCACACAAAGGACTAATTTGGACATTTGAGGTAGGATTGGGCGGGATGCAGCTCGGACCTTTGTTCTACTTCCTCCTGTTCAATGTACCTGCCCCTGGGCCTGACAGTCTGCATGCTCCCATATTTACCAACCAGGGCATTTGTGTTGGTTGACGTTGGCACCTCTTTATGCGTTTATACTTCATCGTGTTAATGTTGATTAGATGTCTGTCCTGACCCTCTTCCAGTCCTTTCCCCCAAAGAGGTTGGCTGACATTCCTCAGATAGGACTTTGAGATACCCTGCTCTTTAGTGAACCACCATTCCTGGGTGGTGACTGCATTGTGTTGAAAAACAGTGCACTTGTAACTTACACACTTGAATGTAACATTTTCTCATTGATTCTTCAGCAATATGCTGCAATTAAAAATCAATCCACTACAAAGCGTGTTTTAAGCATGTCATGTTTAAAAAGCATGTGGCGTAAGCACAAAGTCCCTCTCTTTTTCTTTGGTTTTGAGTTCTAAAGCTGTGGTGTAGTCTAGCGTTAGTGATGAGTCTTTCTTCCTATTATTACACTCTCTCTCTCGCTTGTTGTCCGTGGTTCACAGTGTTCCTCCCTGGTGGAGTGTACAGACCGTTTTCCTCACGGAGACACTTGCACCTCATTATGTGTCTGCAGCCGAACACCAGGGACCTCAACTCCCGTGCTCTGTTGTTCCCAAAACACATCATCACTGCACCGCTCTCGGACCCTTTTCTGTAACCGATCATATTGTTGCAAGGTTACGCAATGGTAAACTTTTCCATCAGGCTTCATAAAGGATATCCACTTAGGATAGTTACTTTGGCAATGTAAGGTGATGTCTAGTGCTATTCAACACAACAGTGTGTGCGTGTGATGTACAATGTGTTGTTGTGTGTTGCCTTGCTATTACCTTGCTGGACATATGCAGGCAGTGCACTGGTGTGTGTTATTTTTTTGAACTGCTACTCTGAGACTATACCTTTTGAATATACTTGATTTTACTATTATTTATTTTTTTAAAGGGGGAAGACTTCTAATATAAAGCGAGAAAGGTTCATGGCATTAAACAGACATTTCTTCACAGAGTTTATTGACGTTAAACTTCTTCATAGCGGAAAACCGCACGTAATTATTTATGTTCTACTGTTATTCCGTCAGCCTTTCTCCAAAGTTGTTGATCTAACCTTCAAATGCAGGAGCCTAAAACACGGTGGCGGTCACCACCGTGGTTTACACGGCTACTGTTGGCTTTCACACGTTGGAAACATGAAACCAAACAGGGAATAAAGAAAAGGAAATTAAGAAAAATACCAGTGTGGAAATATGAGGCATGTGCAGTAATGCCGAGCCTTACCTCTGCACCCCGACGAGGCCTCTACGCCATGAGGTGATAGGGGGACAAGATCCAGCATGCTTCCACAAATTCACCCCACTTATTGGCTAAATCCCTCAAAGGAACACACTAACCATTATTATTTTAGTCATATGGTCTACTTGTTATACCTGTATGCGCCAGAGATGGATTATTTTCCAATGTGTAACTATGGCTTAGTGTATTTAAAGTAAACAAATCCCGTACATGCTTTTGTGATGGAGTATAGCTTTAGAGGGGAAATGTAGAACCTGTGGTACTAAGCTATTCCTATTTGGTGATGATTTAGTGGTATGTAAGGGGGGAGTCGGGGGGGGAGTTGGTAGGTACGAAGAGGTGGTGGTGGTAGTGATGTAGGGGTGGTAGTGAGGTAGTGATGTAGCGGTGTTAGAGATGTAGGGGTGGTAGTGAGGTTGCGGTGTGACTGAAGTTGCACTGTTAGTGATGAAGTGGTAGTAGTGAAGTATGGTAGTGAGGTAGCAGTGGTAGTCAGGTTGCAGTGGTAGTGATGTAGTGGTAGTATTGAGGAAGGGGTGGTAGTGATGTAGCGGTTGTAGAGGTGGTAGTGATGTAGTTGTGGTAGTGAGGTTGCAGTGTTAGCGATGTAGTGGAAGTAGTGAGGTAGGGGTGGTAGTGATGTAGCTTTGGTAGAGATGTGGTAGTGAGTTTGCGGCGTGAGAGATGCAGCGGTGGTAGTGAGGTAGCTTGACTGCCCTTTTGACTGCCCTTTTGACCCCGCCCACAGCTTGGCTCAGAGAGACAAAGTGCGTATTCACATGCTTGCTTGTATTGGCCAGGCCGTGAGGAGTCAGGCGTTAGCCAGTGTTTATGAGAGTAGCCTGCTCTGATCCCATGATAATGCCAGATGTTCCCTTACAAGGCTTCAAACCTCCCTCATCTAACATGTCCATATCAGGTATAGGCTTCCTGTCGTACGGAGGGCTCCTGCACTAGCCTGCTCTTTGGCCCTGCTCAATGTTGCCTTCTTGATTATTACACTGGGGACCTTTTTAAAGTAGGATCAGCAAGCATTTGTGGTGTAAAACACGTAGAATTGTGCCAGCGTATTGTCTGTATTTTCCAAGCGTTGGGCAATTGTAGAATGGGGATTGTTTGTGTTGCTGCCCGTTCCTCAGTATCTTCACTCCTTGCGTGTGTTCTTTAAGGCAAATTGTTTCAGACAATGATGGAGACTCTATTAGTTTATGTGGGGCCAGGGTATATTTAGCTTCGCTCTGGTTATCTCTTGAGAGGATAAACACTTGCCCATTGATTGACATGCCATTTACAACATTTATTGTCCCACCTCCACAGAACCTAGCCCTCTTTCCTTTAAAGACTTCTTTAACCCACAGTTAGAGGATTCATTTGACATTTTCTCTTGATTTTATTGACTACATTTCAAAATTTGTTACCACATTTCACATAGACAAAAGCAGTACGTTTCCAAATTCGGTAGATTGGAAAATGCTACGGCAAAAACAAATTCAGTGAAAGCTATCGTGGTCATCTGCAATAACTTACAGGATGTTGTAAAGGGAGTCAAAGTTTAAAAGGGTTTGTCTTTGGGAAAAATCTCATGCCAGTGTTTCTGGTCTTCCTGAACAAGATAATGGACTATTTTCCTCACACAGCCCTTTTTGTTTCATGGCCCATGTCTTAACTGCTATGTTGATGGAAACATGAAAAAGCACAGACAGATATAACCTGCAAATAACGCGCTCACGCACGTGCGCACGCACAATATGTTTTCCTTGAATGCAGGATTTAAAAACTTCTATGCTGGATGGTAAATTTGTGCTGGGTTGTCCATTATGAAAGTAGTGAGAGACAGCGAAGGTAGTAGGAAGCTGACCTGCTTAGCCATTGAACCCTTGTAAACCAGGGCTTCATGCATTTCTATCATCATATTACGTCTGACGGGCTGTGCGTCACAGAATTAATGGTCCTTTTCATAATTGCTTACGTGAAAATTGGATAATCCTAAATCGTTTTATGAACATGTAGATTGGCAGAGCAAAGCAAGCTAAAATAAGGGAAAATGACTATTCATGGTATTTACACTTGGGCTTGCTGCCATTTTTAGTAAAGGTCACAACTGCCTACATGCTTGCCAGCTTTTATTTTTGTGATGGTGATGCATTGCAAAGGTGCGGGTCAACTGAGGATATTAAACACAGATTAAGTGTAACTTGAATGTAACACGGCAAACAGCCTGGCTATTTATAGGGGAATTCCTGAACTGTAACATAAGAGATTCCAAGTAAGCTCTGTAGTTCTCTCATACAGATACACACATTTCTATATTCATAATAATATCATCTTTCAGATATTTGGTCCTTCAGTGTTTTCTTTATTTCAAAAAGATAAAATGTTTATATTTTCTATTTGTCCAATCTGATGGATTGAGGCACACATTTAAATTGACGATATCCACTATGCAGGTTAGGCCCAAGCTCTTGGTGTTGTGTTGCAGAGGGTAAGCAAAGTTATCTGAATAGCCACGTTTTTTTTGTTACTTTAAATCTGATTAGATTGCTTTGGCTTTCAATCCAGAGCAGCTGTCCGTCGCCATGTTGTAGGCCTACGGTTCCACAGGATTCCATCAAATGCCTGTGTTTGTTTTTTACTTTGTGGATCGACATACAAGAGGGGGTATAGAGGGAGAATACAGATTTGATACTTACAGTTGGACTTACAAACAGAATAGTGTTTTGAAGGGTAATTTCTATAGCTATTGGCAACGACCTATAGTCTTTGTGAGCGAACACAGCCACATAGTTATAGGTCATGTTGGTCGGAAACATGCTATTGTGGCAAAAAGTTCATAATTGACGTACTACGGTTGACCTTACGTGGATTGTGGAATTCTTGTTGTTCCTGCAAACACGTGTTTGTCATTATGGAAGCTAGGCCTGGCAAGTAGCCAGTAGCAGAAACCTTAACCATGAGAGTGGACGCTGACAGCCCGGGCTGGAAACCTTGTTTACTATACGGAATCACCACATTCCTGTTTTCATGATACACCTCGTCAGTCAGTGCAAGTCCCATTAGCCCTGTAGCTGTCACAGTTCATTTAGGAGAATTATATTTAATTCTTTCTTACTTTATCTTTATGAGTGCGATAAGAATTTCAGAATCCTGTCCAAATGTGCACAATTCAATATGTAGCAGCTCATCAACATTGCATAATTAGTTTCCCAGTGTCCTCATTATCTGGTTTGTGTTACCGTTTAACAGATCCGCTGTCAAACTCCACAATATGTTGAGTATTAAAGTATAGCAGCTTGTATGAAGTAAGTAATAAACACAGTTCAATGTACCATGACCAGGACGAATAAAATAGTCAAAACAGAGTTATCAAAATTGAAAACGTGTCTTCCAAAGCACTGCATGATTCACTGTGATTACCAAAGTGAACATAATAAAAACTTTATTTAAGTAAAGAGTTGATAGAGTGCATATGTCCAGCTGCCTATCTGCACTTCATTATTCGATTTAAAAGTGATTAAAATGAATTATATATTTAAAACATTCTGTATTTAATTTAATTGGACATTTAGCTTTAGTGTAATAAAACCAATTCATTTTTTCATTATTATATTTTTTACGCCAACATTTTTACAGAGGGCAGATATTATCATGGTATCTAAAAACTAAACATTGCGCTACAGTCAAGCACTCTAATCATTTTCTCCTCTATGGAAAGGTTATGAGTGTACAAGACCTTTTTAGCCAAGCGCGTATAGGCCTGATTGCTATCAACAAACTCCCGGACGCCTGGTTTATCTTGTGAATACGTACTTGAAGGATTTACACAGCAAAGAAATGTAGCGGCATTAGGAGACCGGGGAACCACGAGACTCGGGTTGGAGGTTGGGAGCTGTGGGCTTTTGTGTGAGTGTGTGTGTGTGTCCATATATGTGTATTTGATTTGTTTTTTTTGTGTATCTTTACTTATTGGGAGGAGGAGGAGGAGGAGTGGGGGCTGGGGGTTGGTTTTGTCATGTCTTGTCCTGCGTCATCAGCCGTGTGCGTCTGGCCTGGTGTTCCTCAGGCAGGTAGCCCCCGGGCTGAGCAGCTGTAAATCAGCAAGGCGTGCAGCGGCTCACACTCTTGAATGGACCACTGGAAGGCTTTATAGCAGCCCGCGCAGTGCGTACATGCTGAAACACACCCTTCAAATGGCATTCATTGCAAAACCCCCGTCATGGCTGCAAACATTTAGTATACATTCGGGCTCGGAGGGCTTTGTTAATGTACGTGCATTTAACAAAGCACAAAGTGGTTCCTTTGTGGTTGCCTCTTTGTATGTTACACATATCATTTTGAGTGTAGAAATTAATAGAGAGGGACACCAGAAGGACACCGGTGGAGAATGTTTTGCCTTGCCTTCTCTTTGTCAGAGAACCGCAAATGCCTTGATGGAAGCACACCGGAACAGACAGTGGAAGACACGCTCAGCTCTATGCAAAGTCAGGCTGACGTGTACAAGTCGGCCACAACTAGGTGTGTCAACCTGCTGTTTTTGTCATTTGATCTTGACACTGTGCTGGTGTCATTAGTGATGAGTGAGCCATATGACGCAAATGGACGTAAACAAATCCAAACGGTTTAGATGCACACTGCGTCAGTCACGATGGAGGAGGGAACACAGAGGGCTCTTCTTAGGCCACACACAGCAAGCCATACATGAGATGGCTATTGGACACATCATTGCCCGGTTTCAAGTTTCAAGTTTTGAAATTGAGACATTGTGTTTTTAAATGTTCTCCTTTAGCTCCTGAGTTAGTGTTAATTATGTGTACATGACACAAATAGTTAAGCCAATCACTTAGTTTCTTATCTCGTCATTTCAAAGTGGCCTTAGTATGTGGAAATTAAAGTCCAATTCTATTCAATAAAAAATAACAAGCATCATGGAATTTGAATGAAGTCAGTGCAATTTGCTCAAGATTAATAACATCTTAATTGCTCATTTTAAATCGTGCTAATCTGTTTCCTTGTATGTATTGAGTCTTAACATTCCCTTTTTATTTTCTATTGCGCCATTCCTGGGATGTTTCAGAATTCAAGAAAGAAATTGTTTCTGAAATCAGTAAAGTGTTTGTTTATCAATTAAAAAAAAAACGTTGTTGTCATATGCAACAGCTAAATCTTTCCCTTAATATTATCTATGGTAACTCACTAGGTCCAATTGTTATTTCAATGTGATTTCAGGAGAGACTAAATCTGAGAATATGGCAAAATAATCCATACCCCCTTCCCACCCTACAACTGCTACTACTGCTATTGCAACTACTTCTACTACCACAAAAATAAGACCTAATATCAGACCTAATTTTACATTCACAATGTTCCTTTACTTAAATAAATTCAGGTACCTCTTATTGTAATAATTGTATTAATTTCTACAGTTGTACACAAACAATTTAGATTCTCGCACAAACATGGCCCAGAGCTGACCTCCACTGGGCTTTAGTTTCCTCCAGCAGTACGTACGCCAACTGCATTTTTCCCCCCTCCATGTCTTTGTCCTTTGTCATTATTTTTGCTCTATTGTATAAGGTGATGTGTGGGCTTGCGTTGGTTTCAGCCCTTGTAAGACGAGCGTGTGTGTGTGTGTGTGACGACAAGAGCCCATTCCTCATTATCAGGGCGTGCGTCTGCAGGGTGCTGCTGACGCTGTGTGCGTGTCGCGGTGCTGACTGACGTCAGCGCCGCCCTGCTCCTCCGTATAAACGTCCTCTGGCTGTCAGAGGCAACTTCTCTCTGCCTGCCCCAGCCCCCACCAATGCCTCACACACAGACACTTTCTCTCCAATTCTGTTTTCTATATGCACGTAATCTTAAACGTGTTAAACATATCTCTCTCTCTCTCTCTCTCTCTCTCTCTCTCTCTCTCTCTCTCTCTCTCTCTCT
>JAOSLM010000034.1:10250499-10262280 GCA_025629765.1 Eleginus gracilis | reverse complement strand
TGTGTGTGTGTGTGTGTGTGTGTGTGTGTGTGTGTGTGTGTGTGTGTGTGTGTGTGTGTGTGTGTGTGTGCAAATAAAGCATGTTGTGTTAACAATATGAAAAACTAAAAGAGAATACTCTTATACTCTACTCAGTATTGACAACTGTCAGATAGGACATTGCCTGTCTCCAATGTATATTGTATGTAAATAAACAGCAGAGATTAGGTCTAACATTACTAATACAATGTTGTAATTACCTTCTTCTTTTAATATGCTTATGATGCAACATAAGATGATTGCTACTGTTACAACTCATAAAGTAGACTACACACACAGTTTTTCCTAAACTTTACACTGAAACATTTTCTTACCTAAACAATTGTGTCCGTCGTGCGCTAGATGGAATCCATCGTGGCAAGTGCACCGATAATTGCCTGGTATGTTGTTACACTCGTGTACACAGCCACCATTGTACTCAAAGTCACATTCATCAACGTCTACAAAATAAGACACGTGTCAACAAAAACAAGTGTACCGTTAGCTCATAAGGTTAAAAGTTACGTCCATTCATTTGTATTTATTTAGCCTAAATGAACAGCCTATGTGTCCACAAATATGCCATTAAAGTCTCGCCTCTTCAAGATGGTGGCCACACATTGTAATGACAAGGCAGACCTCAACAGACAATTACCTTCACAGTGTTTGCCATCTCCTTTAAAGCCTGCTTTACACGTGCACTTGTATGAGCCTTGGGTATTTTGACAAATAGCATCGATGTGACAGCCATCACTTTCATCTGCGCATTGATCTACAGAAAGCACGTAGAGATGGCGCGAGGTTAAAGTAATAAAGTCATAAATAATAACAACGCATTGGGATGGCCAGTTCTCCATACAGGCAGTGTGTACTTGCCAAAATAATACAAATAGGCTAAAATACGGACAAACTGAATGAGGTGATAGTGATCTAGGAATAAATGTTTTTTGATTGAGGGTTAATGATTGTATTGTTTATATACACTTTAAAAGTTCCAAACTAGTTACTGCATTGTCGTGCATCATTGTAATACCATAATGTAATAGATTTGCTTTGCAAAATCCGTATGGTATCGTTAGCATATAAAAGTGACATAGTAAACGTAATGTAGCCTATAAATGAGCGCTACCAAGAGTAGAAATAAAGGCTATTGGAAAACAACATAAAGAGTGCATAAGAATATTGCGTGGCCAGTCGGGAGTAAGTTTACCTTGACTCTCTGGTAGTGCTGTGCTTTGGCGAGTATTTAACAAGAGCAAAAACAAACAAAAGTTCCTCGCAATCCAAATAGCTCCCATGCTGATATCCAAGTTTAGAGGTCTCCTCAAAAGGACGTGTACGCACTGAAGTGGCGACCAAGTGTCCGCCTCATTTTCATTGTAGCCTGTCAGTGTGTTCACCAGCAGGGCTTTAGAAAGAGAAAGGAGTGTGTGGGCGCGCGCAAGGCGAGAAAAGAGAGACAGAGGAGCGCGAGCTTAATACACTTTCCCGATCCTTCTATAAATGTGGATAAACACTTTCCTACTATCGTGTAATGTATGTATAGACACGAGTCCTGCCTACATACGTGCAAGTTGTATTTTTCTTTTTTTCCCTTTCGGTGTTTATTTAGTAATTTAATAGTTTCCTCAGTTTTGTATTCGGGAGTTCACTAATTACCTAACATTTACGGTGTCAGGTTTTGTATGCACACTTGATTGGATACAATGTGATACATTGCGTTGCTCTTTATTAAAGCCTAGAAATTAAACTTTTCCTATATCAACACTGTTATTCATTGGAGACAATGCATATTGAAACCAACCCACACGCTCTTGGGTTTGCTTCGCCCAACTGTGTTGTAGGAGACTCACGTGCACCACCTAACGAAAATATTACACCAACACCATTGGACTTTTTATTGTATTTTATTACAGATGACCTATTAGGTTGTGTACAGTATAGAAAAAACATTGAACTACAGATATTGAAAGGAAGTGCACAAAAAACAGATAGAAATGAGAAATCTTTAAGCTTGTACAAAATGTTTTGTAATAAATATTAAATTACATAAGATTGATACTTGTAAAAAAAAGACTGGCAATTGTTAAAGGCACAACTCATAACTTAACGTGTACCTTGAACAACTTTAATATGATATCTACCCAAACACAAAAACAAGCTTAATTTTAACCTCAAAGGAAGCAGCAATCATCCTTTCAACAAGAATATAAATTGTTCAGCTTCAAACTACCCTGCCGCAGAAATGTATTTAATAAAACATGTTTAGAGCATGGTCCTTCAAACCATCTTGTTTAGGTAAGGTCACAATTTTCAAAGTAACCCTTGAAAACCACAGTTTACTGGACATCGACATTATGCACAATGGCAAAAAGCGTGCAATATGAGCATTATTTTATAAAATATATGGTTAGAAATAACATGGCAAAAACAATTCTTTGTGAGTGACTTAATTATTGCTTTACAAGCCAATTTGGTTAATAAATAAACACCTGAGGCTAAGATATGAAATTGAACTTTCAGGTCACTTCTCACATTCAAAATGTCTGCATAGTCATAGCTTTGAGAGTTGCCTTAAAGAAAAACAGCAACTGCAATAACAAATACATATTCAGTAACAGAACATTAAGCAAGGCTGTAGAAGAAATGCAGAAAAGTCATGATTTGTAAATTACAGGTTTTACCCCATGCATCCAGCATAACCTTTAATGTTAGTGACAATATCACTGTAGAAGTCTGAGCTTGGAATTTCACCTCTTAAAAAAAGAATCCTTGAAGACAGGATTTATGACAGTTATCCAGCAGTGCCTTTTTCACAAAACTTTAGAAAGTAGTGGTTCACCGATTATGGAACCCCATGGCACAAACCTAAATGTGTATTTACAAACCCCTTTAAAACATCTGCTTGAAAAAAAAAAAAAAAATACATGCCTTTCAGTTCATAAAAAAAACAACTACAAAAGCAATAGTGTATACACAGTCTAACCGATTGTTAAAATGTGCACACGCACACACACAATGCAGATTAATTGAAACAGTAATGTCTATTGTACAGAAAAAGTATATTGTACAGAACTCCAGTCTGTTAAATATGGAACTTCAGACTATGCACGTATTTAGTATGGGCATTTGACAATGTCTAGATTTAATGGAAAACAGATTGAAGCATGTTCACAGTGCTTACCAATATCTCTTTGTGTAATATAAACCAAGTGAGCATCGTTTTTGTAGACTTGGAGCAACAACAAGGACAAGGTGTGTTGAAAAATACTCACAAACTGGTATTAGGAATATCTGGTGATTTTCATGAGCACATTAACAGTAATGATATGTATGGAAAAAGTCTGATATTTACAGAAAGCTGGTCAGTTAATTCATAAGAAAATTCATAAGAAACATTAAACCTTTCATGGCCATATTATAGATTACTAATGCCCTTAAAAAAACATTTTTTTTTTTTCCTTTTTGTTTTCTATATAAAAAAAAAAGATCATCAAAAATAAGTCCGTTCTATACAAAAAGCAAATACAAATAGAAAAGGGAACCGTAGGAGTTGTTGATCAAACTTCTCTCCAACGTTGCAAATTAATTTGATGGGTGGAAGTCTGCCACTGGAGACAAATCTAGGCACCATGGACAACCCTGTGGGATTTAAAATAAAAGAATAAAACGTCACCAGGTTTCTTTCAGCTCTTCTGGGACTGGTGCAGGAAGCGTGTCTGGAAGGTGTGGTGCCACCTGGGTGGGCACCAGGGTGTTCTGCTTCTTGGAACTGCAGCAAGGCTTAAATAACCGAGGATCAATGATCACCTCCCCAAACCGTCCTTTGTAGACGATGCCACAGCATATCTTCTGTCTAAAGAAATGGGAAGGTAAAATCTTTATTTTAATGTATTGTGAAAGCATAAGGCACATTACAATCTTTTTTTTTAATATCTATAATGCATATTTCTATACCTAAAACCATGATACTGTAGGTGGCAAATAAATAAAACCGAAATAATCAGTACATTTGGTTTGTAGGATATACCTTTTCCAGTAGGAGCGGTCAAGGAAAGAGAAGGCAGTGGGAGTAGAACGCCTCTGCTTGGACTCAATATCAGAACCATCGTCCGACTGGTTGCTGTAGCTGGGGGACTGGGAAGGAGACATACTGGATGTGGTGCTTTGGGCATCAGAGTCTGTGAAGAATGTGCAAACATAGCTTTTTAGACCAACATTGCAAAACATTTCAATTATTGATTAGTTGCTAGAAAAAAGCACATTGTTGGTCCGCTCAAGTAAATTGCATTCATAACTTACTTTGTCTCTTAAACTTGTGAAGTTTTTTGAGCTTGCTTTTCCTCTTCACATCCCCCGTCTTCATCTTCTTAGGTTTAGTTAATTTGAAGCCTGGTCCTGCTCTGGCATCCACAACCTGTATTAGGAACAGAGACATGTCACTTGAATAAATTATCCTATTAAAACTGAAAGAAAAACAATTCATTTGAACAGCCCTTACGTGATTCCAGTTCTTCTTTGACCCATTCGGTAGCTTTTTCCATCTCTTTACCAACAGAACACAAGCATTGCAGATATCTCCAACACGGTCTTCTGACAACCTAAACACAAATGATAAGTAGCATCAGAAACAGTGCATCGTGTACATATGCATACAGATTAATGGTTAATTAAACAGCAATCATGTGGAGATTAACAAGAAACATATGAATTCAAGAAGGAACTCACCCAAAACACAGCCTGAAGGTTTCTTCATAACGACCGCTGTCTGTAAAACGTGAACTTGAGGACTTGGTTTTACAGATACAACATCCATCATTACTCCGGTAGATCTTGGATTTATGAAAGCCAAACATTTTTTAATCCGTTGATCGCTGGTCCAACACCTGAAAATATACAGAATATTTGGTCAAAGGTGGTCTCGACTCACTGCCCAACACTGCAGATAGACGCGCACTGTGCAATACAGGGGGGCTGCACCCAAAACAGACACGGCTGACTCATCAATTAAATATGATTCAAGATACCATAACAAGATAGACGGACTTTGACGTTTATAAGTAATCTACATAGAACAATTGCATGTGAATTAAAAAAAACCTGGGGTTATGAAGCAACCAAGTTTCTTTTTCGAAATCAGCAGGAAAAAGAGGATGCGACGAATAAACTAGTAATCACTTCACATCAAACCAGACAAACTACGTTTTTCAAGACCAACAAATAGCGAAACAGTAAAAAATCATGACGTACGTACAGTTACAATAATAATATTGGCGGCTTCACTTCATGTGACGCAACAGAATAACACTTTCCCATTTGAGTTCAAAAATGTAATATACACGATTTTCAAGTGCAGGGTGAAACTCATAATTGTATGCTCCTTTATATTCAGATGATCCACTGATATTTATATATCAGCGAAGTGTGTACATCGGTTATATTAAAAAGGTAATGGACGTGTGTTTTGGTTGTCGATATAGAAAAGCGGGCAGTGCTCTCTGTAGTCGAACAAAAAGCTACCGGGGCTTGTCGTTCAACTATTTATACATGCTGCTGTATCGAATATCTACACTTAATGGTATTTTGTATTATATAAGTTCCTTCGAATGAACGTAGCAGAAATACAGCCTACCTTCCCTTTAAATTCAAACTTTTGTCCGCTAGAGCGCCAAATACGGCTTATTGTTGTTAGCTAGCGGCTACCTAGCGTGTTAGCTTCCACGCCACGCTCTCATTCACTTCCACGGCATCCCATTGTTGAGCGCAATCCTCTTGTGCATTTAACTAACTTCAACATGGACGTCAGACTAAACGCAAGCCACGAAATTTCCACGGCGGATATTAAATAACATAACCGATCAACATTATTTATTTCCAGAATTCCATAGAGAAGACTTACCGAACAAAAACTTTGATCTTGACGGTTTTCCTTTCACGCACTGCGCATGCCTTACTACAACATACAGCTGTGTATTATAATATTATTAGCATAAAAACACGGAATGAAAGGGCTCGACGTAGAAAGACCATATAAGGAGTGCAAAGGTCTGGTTTGAAAATGCTTTCGACCAATCACTGCTGCCGTGTATAGTGTTTATCAATGTTGCATTTCGGTAGTTGTAGTGCTCACGTTCAAATACTGCGGATCTACGCTGTGCTATCAGCCAAACTTTACACTCTAATTCCCAGAACCGAAGATACGCCCATAAGTGGAAAAATAATCTACTCGAGTTGGCGCCAACGGGTTTGTTTACGTTCTCTCGCAGGCTGTGCGATCTACTGAGTATTATGTTTTCTGTGTTTACTTTAGTTAATAAACAAAACACTCAAATTATATGCAATTTTTATGCTTACGTACGTTTTATTCTTTATACATATATATTTATTTTTTACACTGTACACCGTTGCCCATTTAGTAAACACTACATTACACAGCTATGTCAATAAATGTACAATAGTATTGGAAAACAAAATATATATCTCCCAAGATGCTCATGTAAATTGAACACAGACAAGTACAACAGAAATAATCCAGATGTTGTTGGCACAGGCAAATCCATCCTTTACATTTTATATCAAATCCCTTGTCCTGCACAGTAAGTTTAATAAAGTAAAGAGATGGCGAGTACTCTCCAAAATTGTCCTGCCTCCAAGCCCAAAAATGTTTTCACCTGGAGATTGCATAGCAGAATCCATGACAAATCAGAAGTGAACACATGGTCATGTAGATGTCTTTCCAAATCTCAAAACAATCATACTCAAGTATTCTTCAGACAGCAGGCGTAGTGTTAATAGTTGAATGTGGGATGAGTATTAGGGCCTGGTTAAAGCTATTTGCACAAAATGTTAATAATAGCCAGCATTCCCCTAAATAAGAGGTGTGTGATGGTGAACCGAAGTACAGAACAAGAGCAAAGCAATGCCTCACACTCAGTAGCTCAGACATTTGCCGTAGATCCACTGCCATGAGACTGATCCATGTAATATATTTTCATAGTTCTATACTTTTCAGAGAATAGCCAAACAAACAAGACACTGTTTGGTTCATGTAATTGAATCTATCTCCATACTACAAAAACATACATCCCCTGTCATGGGCATACTTATAAAGCATACTTGTACATATTTTGCTTCAAGCTCTGTATTATGACATTGGAATCTGAGTTACAACAGAGCAAGCAACTTGTCAGACATAACAAAATAATACTGTTATCTTTGAAAATATATGAAACAATTCTTGTTTTCCCAAATATCGCTATTGTCAGCACTTAATAACAATGAAAATATTGTATTTCAACAGTAAAGCACAAGTGTGTTATCATCATTAATGTCAAAGTCATGGATCATAATAGAAAACATATTTTAAACGTAACACATCTTGAAAGGCTCATTGCACTTCATATTTATATATGGCAAAACGTATCAGTAGCTTTAATATAAGCCAGAAAACCTCATTTGTTCAAGTCTCCTCCTGTTTTAAAAAAGTTACTATGGTTTTTGTTGTTGTTGTTTTTGTGTGGTCCCAATATCTTTCCTGCTCCGTCCCAACAGCAGAAAGGAGCGGTCTTATTAGATGCCAACACCTTTTACAAGAGAAGCTTCTAGGGTAATGTTGAACTCTTGCAATGTCTGTAGCACTCTGATCAAAGAATTTACCAATGAGTGTTCCTTAATCATTGCAATCTCCTCGTACATCTGGGCCGTGATGGGACAATCTGCAAGCAGAGCAATCCAATGGTGCAGTAAATGGTCCCTAAGAGATGAGGTCAAATATAAGTCAACAACAAGAGCGAAAAATGAGGTGAAAATAGATCATGTAAAATAGATCGGTAAAATTCTTATTTTGACATGAATTGTGAAGGTTTCGGGCAGCGCTCACCACACAGTTCATCTCATCCCCTCTCACTCTCCCATGTTGATATAAAGAGGTGCCTTAAGACTAAGTGCTAAGTGCCTACCTCGCTCCAAGACAGACAAGCATCTGGAACTTTCCGTCCTTTCCAATGTTTCGGGATGTGCTGTTGATGGCACGCATGAAGCGGCAGAAGTCGCTCACTCGTGTTTGCCAGTTCTCATCCAGGCTCACGCCCCGCTGCTCTGCATTCTGAAAGTGCACTTGGGACTTTTCTGTCAAATTTAAATAAAACGTAGAATAATTAAAGTAGCTTGATTATTATTGCACACAGTTATTGAATGTTTAATGATACTTAAAAAAATAGTTTTTACCTAAGAAGTCCCAAATGAAGACATTCTTGAAGAGCCGGGGTGATTTGAAGCCATGCTGAAACACTTGCTCCAGTGCCCAGACCAGACCATATTCCCCACACAGCAGGAGAGTCAGACTTCCCCTCTGCACACATGGAGGAGAACATTGACAGAATGAATGTTTAGAACAGTCCGCAAGTCTAATAATAACATACCCAACTTGAGAAGTTCAGATATCATACACCAAAACTAATCATTTGTTTTTCTTGCGACTGTATGGTCAACCACTACATTCCTGACATAAATTCCACATTTTCTTAATCTCAATCTAAATCAGGATTTTATTGTAATGACATCACAGGTGAAATTCTGAACCAATAATGAAATACAGCAGGATCTGTTAAGGAGCTTCTTAAACCAATTAGGTGAGATAAGAGTTCATATATATATATATATATATATTAATAATACAAATGAAAATAATCCATTGTGAGTTCAAGAATAAAATAAATAATTTTAACACCAAAATATAGGTTATGTTTAAAGAGCATAGAGATCACTAGGGCAGTACCCATTATTTAGTCAAAGGTAATAAATAACAGAGGAACAAGCAGCGAGGCGCCATCTACTCAAGTCGTCTCCTACCTCCTTCTCTGGCTTGTGGAAGTGCTTAACGATTCCATTGATGGCCTCCCCAACTCCTTCTTGGATCTGACCTGTGTTTAATTCTGGATGATGCAGTGAGAAAAAAGGGTATAGCTCTGTTATTTAGGAAAAGCTTAGCACCTCGAACATAATGATCGCATAGAAAGCGGACGTTTCATGTTCTTTTTGCGCAACCTGTGTTTGAACTGCACAGATACAAAGATGGTTCCGCCTAGGTCAGGTTTACTGCCTGATTCTCAGACGTCGGTGCTACAGGCCGTGCATGGCTTTAGACGCAGAGCAAACCTTTCTGAAATGCGAGGTTGCAAGCCCTTAGCCAAGTTGCATGGAATGGACTTCTTGTGAATTGCTACGCAACCAGTATGTACAAGGCTTTATGTGAAATTAAATAAAAGGCAATCAACAACACTCAGTTATAGACAATCAACAACAATCAGTCATGTCGTCGGTTTAAAAAACAGTAGACACCGCTAAAGGCAGTCGAGGGTTGACTCACTTGGTTTGCTGTTTGGCGAGATGGTGACAAACCTCCTCATCATGCCTGGGGACTGCTGCATGGGGGGGGTCCGACACATGCGCTCGTCGTTCTCCGCGCTGGCGGTCACCAGCTCTCCCACCAGGATCCTCTCTTGACTGCCGTCGTCCACCCCTTTCCCCAGCCACCGGCCGCAGGGGAACCTGGCGCAGGCACACAGCACGCGCATGGTCGGGTCATTGGGTCCAAGCAACATAAATTCATGCTTCGTTTTTTTCCCCCCGTATACCAACATACTTGTAGGTGTGTCCGGTGATCTCGTTGCGGACCACGACGCTCTCCACGAGCCACTTGGCGTAAAGTCCTGTGTTGTCGTGGCCTATTTGAACCGTGGTCAACTTGCCTAGGTTCTGGCACTGAACAGGAGTAGAATAAAGGATTAGGCTTTTATGATTCAAATTTGTGTTGGTGTTTTTGCACAATATGCATAAAAGAAAAAAAGAAAGGTGACTTGTATACACCACCCACCACCACCCACCACCACCACCCACCATCCACCCTCACCTCAAAAGTGATTTCCAGGGTGTTCCTGGGAACCTGCAGCACCCCGGTCTCAGCCAGCTCCCCGGAAACACACACCCAGGGGTTGGCTGTGAACATGGAGCCCCCCAGCTTCTTACTGGAGACCACCAGCACATGGTAGGGGATCACTGTTACCACAACACACAGGGAGGAAACATGTCAGGGAATGGCTATAAGTATGGCATGGCAACACATTGATTCACACGGAGTGGGGACCAATATGGATAGCCATTGTGCGATATGAGTAGCACAACTCACTGATGGTGGTGAAGACGTTGGTGAAACAGAAGTAGTCCACAGCGTTGAAGGAGAGGAGATGGTAGAGGAACTGCTCCTTCTCGTCATCGCAACGCAGGAAAGCATAGCGCTTATACAGTTTTCTATGGGGTGGGCAAAAATACATTCAGAAATAAATTCATGAATGCATTAGAATACCTTTTTGGTTTAATTTGTTTTGTTCTAAATGGATACACATTGTGTTTATAACAATATCTGATTGCATCAATGGATAAGAAAACAAATAGATTCATCAACAATACTGTCCTCATATTATAAGGTTAACAACAACACAATTCCTGGCATGGCAAGGTCAGAAACTCAGTCTGAAATTCCTTTGAATGTGACCCAGTTCAACAATGCTTTATCAATTATGAACAATCCTGTGAATAATTTATGCTTCAGTGGACCGTAGTATGACGCCCTGGCATTTTAAAAGGAGCTTATTAATTATGTATGACTGGTTGGTGGATATCGGGTTAATTTCATAGTGCAGTCCTCTACAATAATAATAACAGTAGAAACTATTTATTCAATCCCCATCATAGAATGGGGTCATTAAGTGAGCCTAGAGGGTAAAAATACCCTGATGACCCAATAAGAAAGGTCAATAGACTAAATTGAAGTCAAGTAAATTCCCTTATTTGTCCCATACATAATTATTTAATTAAATTGTTTATCTATTGTTTTCCCCAACGTCATGTATCAAGGCTCTTCAGTCTTCATGATTGAGTGTGGAGGTGTCACTCACTTTGTAAGCTCGTGGTCGGAGAGCAGTTGCTTCAGGTGCCTGGAGAGCAGTTTCTTTTCCATGGAAAGGCGCACCCAGGCCCTTGCTTTGCCCACGTCTGTCTTGATCTCACTGATATTCTGAATATGCCTGCAGATACATACAACAAAACCAAGGGAAGCAACCATTGAAGGTGATTATTAAAACCAAGGTGAATGCTGAAATTAATCTGGAATATGACATGACATGACATGACATAAGCATTGACAATAAAATAATACACCAGCCTCATTATTTTCCATCTCTGTGCCACCATGTGTGTGCATGTCTGTGTCTGTGTCTGTGTCTATGTCTGTGTGTCTGTGTCTGTGTCTATGTCTGTGTGTCTGTGCGTGAGTGTCAACATCCCAGGATTGTAGGACGGATGCAGAGAGCCACTCCACCCCCCAGCATGGTAGAGGTCGCCGCTAGAGGCCTATCATGCCTCTCCCCCGTCCAGACATATTCCCTTCCACTCCACCTGGCTGTATGTCTGCTGCCCTGCCCCCTTCCCGCCTCCCTCCCCCCCATACCGCCGCAGCCTTCTACACACACCATGGAGCATCCCTCTCACGCATTAACCCACTTTCTGCAACACACTTTCTCCATGGCAACACCACTGAACTGCGTCTACCCACGGTGCACTTGGATGCCAGACATGCTGTTAGCTTCAGACAACATGCTGTCAGCTTTCATTTTGCTACTTCATTTTGCTAAGGCACCGAGGATCGTTTTGGATGAATTAGAAACAAACAAAACTAAATGGACAATTGTGTAGAATCCTATTCAT
>JAOSLM010000034.1:10135396-10145514 GCA_025629765.1 Eleginus gracilis | reverse complement strand
TTCAATCGCATACTTTTTCTGCTGGCTCCCTCCCCTGCGGGCCTTTGGGGGGGTGATTTTGATCCCCAAAAGCCCTAGGTCTCGGACGAACGGTTGGCCCCCCCCCCCCCCCACTTGACCTCTAGACAATGGTGTCTTAAGGAATGACACAGACAGACACGGCTGATAACCTCACCGAGGCATCATGCTGCCATTACAGCAGCAATTATTGCAGTGCTAGTCATGTTTTCTCTTGTGCAAGTCATGTAAAGATCTCTTACTCTGAGGGTGACTAGGCATATCACTCAATCTCACATCTGCACAATAATAACAGTGATAGTGGTGAACTGATCTTGGGGAACTAGACTTTGCTGTGCAATGCAGCTTACAACTAGCATTTTTCATTAAGTTGAATTACTGGCAATCCGTTAAGTTGGACAAATAAGAGGAGCCAATGAGAAATTTGTGGAATTCATTCAATAGAGTGGGTATTTAGAAAATAAGTTTCTTTTATATTTGTTTTTTTTATTTCAGAGCGATGCTTGGTATGCATGAGCTCATCTTTTGCCCGACTACGGACCATCTCTGTGATTTAAATACATTTGTTTTAGTTTTGGTTTATTGTGCAAGCATATAGTAACATTTATTTATATAGTGCCAACGCAAGTAAACCACTGTACAACTACAATAACGTGTGGAATGTTAAGTGACTCGGAATGAGGATTAAGCAGTTTACCCCCTGGTGCGGTTTCTCCAAACAACATACAAGGTAGAGGACTAATGACCTTCTCTCCAGATGTACTGGGGACCTGTTTAAAATGGCTGCTTCCAAATACACAATCCACTCCATGCACGCGTGACAATAAGAATACCAGTGCAACTTTGGATTATACCCTCGCTGTTTGTTCTCCAGCGTGATTAGCTGTGAAGGCTAACATCGTAAGCATCTCACATTTATCAACACATGGCATCCACCAAGGGAATTAGAATTCATGCCGCAAGGTCATTTAAAAATAAGAAAAAAAGGCTGTTTTCAACATCCGGCGCTGGGATCTTTCTTTCATTTTTGTATCGTCCCACTCATCTGTTCCTAAAACAGCTTGGAGCCATAAGGATCTCATTTGGAAGAGTACAACCATACAATACTGACACGCTCTCTGTTTGACTATCAGATAGCATGCACCACAATAGGCAATCTCAATGGAATGCACCCCTGCATCGTTCCAAGAGCCTTCCCAAAGAGAGCGAGGCCCATGCGAAAGAGACAAAAGCACAAACACAACGGAATGAGCAATAAGCTTCTTGTCACGCCGACTACTCAACATCTGTACACCACAAGTGGACTACCGTGATGGCTGCACACCATGTCTTCCCTCCTTCTGGAATACAATGAAACCACGGACGGAAGGACACATGCATAGCTCCATCACGTTGTGGTGCACGATCGGTAGTGCCGTCTGTGCCCGGGAATCAACGTTCTGTTTCTCTGTGCGGATGAGTCTGGCCTGAAAGCCTCTTTCAAAAATGTGAAATCAATAGGAACAATCACAATGAAGTTTCAGTTCATGATCAAGCGAGGAGCGTCAGAGTACGCAGAATTTCCAAAACAATGGCGGAAGGAAGTGTCGCAATTTACGTAACAATTGGAACTTCTGCATATGCACGGAAGGATTATCTCAGAGGATATGTTTTTTTTGCTTGTTTTACTATTATCCGGATTCGGCAAAAGGGAAGAGAGCAAGAATGTCCCTTAGTAATCTAATCTGATCTGATTGGCTGGAGTTTTTTTAAACACAAGTGCCCATGTGTAAATAATTTGCAGCCATGGAACAAATGCTGCACAGCCAGGGCCAGACGGATATTCGTTGAAAAACGCAAACTTCAATATCTGGAAGGGCTACTGAGAATCATGTGTCTGCATGGGAAAAGAACGACAAGATTAATTGAACAGCTCAATCTGGTTCAATTTTATTTGAGCGAAATATCAGCCGATATTTTTTCATCGATGTTGGACCGGGCTGTCTCACGGCTGCGTTTGTAGCAGGAAGGGACAGGAAGTGACACATCACATGGTCTCAGCACTGGGCAGATGGTGGGATTAATTGGTCTTACTGGCCTATATTATTTGCCAGAGGAATGTCAGGCATCCAGAGGAACTGTGTAAAACCTATGCTCTGTGATCCCCGAAAAAAAAACCTGGCTAGAGGTGATGCACAGCAATAAAACCCAAATAGGTACTACTCAAGACCTGTTGAAGCTGGCTGGAGCTGGCTGAAGCCGGGAAGAACTTTTAATAAGGACAGAAAAAACTAAACAATTGACAAGCCCCCTAGCATCCAATGAATGATGAAAAACAAAAATGTAAAATAATTTGTCACACATGGACATAATAGAAGAGCTTTTGCTGGGCCACAGTCCACAGAATCACAGCTTGTGTGTTTTAGGCACCTAGGGTGACATAGATGGAAAGGGAATGGGAAAAGTTGTTCGTACAAGCCTCTTTTTGACACCTCGTGTGTGTAAATCACAAGAAGTTATGGGTCATAAAATGCAGATTTATCAGGACGAGGCCAGTTACGATGGGTAACAAGATTTTGAATTGTTGCTGTGTGAAAACCCGAGAGGTTCAAGAAAAGGTCCAAATTATTATAATCTTTTTTAACATACTTATCCTCTGGGATTATGTTTGCAAATTTGTCTGATTTACACTTTTTTCCTTTTCTCTTGCTCATTATGTAATGCATTCTAGTCTGCATTTTCCTTACAAAGATTAAACATTCTTTCTCAATTATTAGGATCTTTTGATTCTTTACCTATTAATTTGTATTAGTGATAAACTTGTATGAGCCTCATTTGTATCGTCCCACCCCTATTGTTTCCTATTTTGTAACGAATTCTGTTCGGAAACATTCAAACCAAATCTAAAACCAAACCCATTTTTTTTTACCAACATTATATTCAACACACATCTTTATGGTCATTCGTTTCTCGTCTTGTGTCAGTATGCAACAAAGGGAGGGCCCGAGAACCCACCTGGAGAGCACAGTTCATCATGCGGATGATGTAGTCAAACTGCTGGTGATCCAGAATGGCCCGGTTTTGCCGCACGTGAAGACAGAGCTCCTCGGTCAGACACTGGCGCGCCGCCTTGCCTTTCAGGGCCCTCAGCGCAGCTGGCAGGCTCTGTTGAGAAAGATAGAGAGAGCCAAGAGCAGTGTGGGAAAGGTGGCACTTCTTATTAAGCAACATCCAGCTACTCTGGACAAGGAAAATCTTGGAAAATAAATAGCTCGGAAAAAAAGTAAGCGAAGTAGCCTGACCGGCACAATTTTCCCCAATAGACTATCGGCTAAATATTTATGACACAATTAACTGGAGGGGCTAAAACACAAGGAATAACGATATATATTGTTTGTGAACCATATCTCTCTAACATGTATAAGCCTTAGGAAATGTGAGGAAAGACGTCACTATACGTGTGGGTCACACAGGTACTAATATTCATTTAGTTAGTATTTGGAATCCACCCTCCAATCAAAAAGAACGATGTACACGTTTGTGTAACACCATGCCACACTTCCTCATAACAACAATTATTATTTTTGTGTCTCTTTGACAAACAAAGCAAACACACCAGAACCTGTTTTTATAATAAGTATTACAAGATAAAACAGGCATGAAAGGCTATTTTCAAAGCAAAACGACGGTTTCAACAGGCCTCACAGCGAGAGAGCCAGTGTTGGATCTGACACAACATTAACCTCCAAACTGGGTGCTTTCCAACACGAGTGTATTCTTAAACAGAGACCGTTAACACCATAAGGTGCCAAACCAAGGTCTGGGTGATCAAACACCGTTACCCTCTCTCCTGGCTTCACTAAGACATCTGCTACCAATATAATTTGTCAAAATCACTTCATTGCTGATTCTGCCTAAGAGCAATTTGCGTGAAAGCGCCTGCCACAAATGTAAATAATAGCGAGAGACAACTATCACGGTTTGGTCACAATACCTGCCAATCACACGTTTCACCTTTTGATGATAAATATGATAAATATTGTCAATATACATCTTATTTAGTTACTGGTTTGGGGATCAGACACTTTATTTTTCAAAGACTCATGGTTCATTCTACATGCAATGACCCGATTCATTCCATGATTTGCCTCTGCCCGATCTTTACATCCCTATCGCAATAGTAGGAGAAAATAATTTGCCTGCGACACAAAAAAAATGTTACTCAAGAGGAAAGTCATCTGTCATCGGGTCTGCATTTAACTCAACTAAATACTCTGAATAAGCCTTTGCTCTTAGGACAATGCTGAATAGGGTTTTCTGCTGCTTCGTCACGTCTCTAATATGGTAGCCCCCTAAAAAAAAACACCTGCAGCCTGTAAGCCTCTGCTAGGGGCGTACGGGGACATGCAGCGCAAGGGTTAACGGGCCCTCGTTCGGGGCCACGCTGGATGGGACCGAGGAGCTGGTCCATCTGGCCCCCGCTGTACGGCTAATGCTTTTCACATTGACCACATAAAAGGTGACGGTTTACAGGCTCACGGGGGGGGGGGACGGACGGACGGACGGACGGACACAGCCTGAAAAAGCACCGGGATGCGTGGTTGAATTATTGAAGCGCTATATTACGCTAGAGGGATGCATAAAAGTTAAACACAATAAAAACTGGGACCGGCCTGCTTCGTACATATTGGCCGCATTCATCGCGGTAGCGTTTAACTACGTTCCAACACAGCCTTGAATGACCCATAAACATTTTGTCGAAGAGAATTTTTTTTTTTTTCAAGAGTGAGATACGATAAGTGAGTGTTTCATGACATAATCTTTGACGCCATGCTGCCAGAGGGCCAGATGGGAGATAAAGCCGAGGAGAGATGCCCCTTGGGAGGGGGGGGGGGGTCTCTGAGCGGCTATCTAGAAGGACGTCACCGTGGTCACCGGTGAAGGAAGCGGTGCTGAGAGACGCTGTGCATTACCTTCTCTGTCTCCAGGTTGTTGTTGTCGAAGACGAAGGAGATGCAGGTCCTCACCACCTCCAGCCGGCGAGCGCTGTTGAACACCGAGCAGCTCTTGCCCATGATGGAAACTGGACAGAACAGGCTCGGCGTCAGGCGACAATAACAGATGTGCTTGTGCAAGTCTTTTTTTTTACTCTGAAATGTTGTTGCCAGCTAGTAAATAACTTTGGAGACAATTAAACAAATGAAGTGAAGGGCTGCATTCTGTTTAACCATTTTTGGATGTGGACTGGAATGTGAGGTTGTTCAAATACGCAAGATTTAAGCTTGTAAATCACTGTTTTGACATTCAGCAAACGCTGAAAGGACGGTCACGATGGTTTGATCAACACAGACCTCTATTGTCCTTTAAAAGGTTCAGCATTGTAGCCCCGGAGTTGACAGAGGATTTATTTTGTGGCCTTGAATGACCTATTCCATGTTATTTCGTGGCAATATAATTCGTTTTTGATAATTTAGGAATTTCAGGAATCGAAACGATGATGCCACTTCCATGCCAAGCGTGGGATTGCATACCAGCTTTTGGCAGAGAAAAATAATAAATCAACCGTTTGTAAGGTAATTATGAGGGTATTACTTCGATTGCTTTGAAAGAGTGCATAGGATGGTGAAATGAACACTGATTTGTTGCCAAAACCCCACCCTGGGCATGAGAGTGACATCATTCTAACAGCATTCTGAGCCCTCAAATGTTTTACAAAAATAATCGAAAACTATAAGACTTAGTATTTCGGGGCCACAAATAAGTATTCCGAGGCCAAAAGTTAGTATTTCGTGGCCCAGAAAAAAAAAATGTCACCTCCGTTCTTTGGAGATCGAGAAGATTTGGGGACACATTTGGAGATGGAACACAACAGAACCTGTTGTGGGTTTTCAGTCGGACCACGCTCAATATCCAGCCTCCGACATACCAACGGGTGGTCCGGCAGGCACCACACACTTCTTCTCGGGGCGAGGCACGGCCGGGGTGGCGGCGTGCTTGGCCGCGGCCTCCAGCAGCAGCCCCTCCACCTTGTCGTCCTGCAGTAGGGGGAAGGGCACCTGGTGCACCCGCATGTGGGAGCCCTCCGAGGGCCGCGGGACTTTCTGGAACGCCATGTGGGGGTTGGGGTTCTCCTACGGAACGACCACAACCAGGCACAAGAGGAGCAGCCAAGTCAAGTCACGCCCCTTTTTAATGTAAGGCAGGTTTTAAAATGGAGCGAATCGAAAGGGGCTTCGCAATAATGATCATCTTCATAATAATAGAAAATACAAATATATAGAATACATTTAAACACTGAAAAGATGCACATATATATATATATATATATACAGACAATCGACAGTCAAATGTATCATACACATCTGTGGAAATAAAAACAATTAAATAATTATCAGAACTATATCAGGATAGAAATTTGAAGAACCAAGAAGAGAGGGAAGGGGGATCAGAAGGGGAGAATACTTTTTGTTATGTGTCGAGTAACCTCAAATGAACAGGCAGTGTGTTCCAGTTTCTGATGGCATCGTTAGAGGCAGAGTAGAACATACTAATTTGCCAGATGTACGAGTGGTGGGTGGAATGACTTGGTTGGTTAACTTAACGACCTATAGCCATAAATGCTGACATCAAGTAGACAACACAGTTTGACCACAAATACAGTAACTTGACATGACTTTATTATACCCATGCATGGAAAATTGAGAATCTCACGCCAGCTGAAGCCAGTATGGCCTATTAAGTACAGAATTGGATTGAGCGTGCGCATGAAAAACGCTTCCAGGTTGTTGAGGAGGTTTTGGTAGAGGGTTCTGGGCGGTGGACAGCACGCTTACGTTTTTGTTCAGCTGCTCCGAGAGATCCCGCATGTGCTTCTGCAGCTTCACTGGGTCCGCATCCTCTTCCCTGACGCGATCTACGTCAAAGGCCACCAGCTACACACGCGTTCACACACACACAAAATTTACAATCAAACTGATTCACAAAATAAATTACTAAATAATACAAAATAGGCATATTATACTGTCAAGTAACAAAAAATACGACTCAATTAACCAAAGGTCCATTACACTCTTGGAAAATAAAGTTCTAACTGCAGACTGGTAACTGAGAAGGTCTCCCATGCTCCAGCTGAATCTGGATAAACAACAATATTGGCCAATGAGTCTTGGGCATCACTGTCTAGTTACCTCATCAAAGAGATCACACGTCCGGTAAGGTGGACCCCTCTCTGAGACGAAACCAGCGAAGGCCATACCATCCAAGACCTTGGTCAGGAAGTCATTCTCGATCAGGCCTCGCTGGCCCAGGAAGGCAGTCTGTACGGGAAGGGGGGCATTAGAAAGGGTTACTCAACAGCGTAGAAACAAATATTTGCAATCCTTGGCCCAATCCACTGAAAGACTGGAGTGCTCCAGATTTTTGGTTTAGGATCAGTATGAACTTAGATTACCTTTTTATTTTTTCACAGAGAAGATCATTAGCACACACAAATGGAAAATAAATACTGCTTTAAACAAATGTAATTTGCTTCTGCCTAAATGGTTCTGCTTGTGGATGAAAGAGACAACCCCCCCCCTAGCCCACATCCTCCCATTCGACCGAAAGAGCGGTATTCACGTATAATCTGAGCCATGTGGGGTCCTGTGAAGAAGGACATGCAGGGGGGGGGGTAACCAAGGGGACTCCACAAACAAGGCATAAACACAAATCTCCAACGGAGGACGCACAAATGTAAACCCAGTAACACTTGATACATCATGTTGCTGCCCGAGCATTTATCCAAGGCTGGAGGGCTCTGTCCGGAGCACACGTAAACATAACAAAACAAAAGATAACCTCATGAGGCTGTCATGCATCATATTCAACTAAATCCTTAAAGTACACAGCTTAACACATGCACACCAAAGACACAACACACGCACGCACTTTGAGTTTGTTTAGTGACAATAACGACCCCGTTAGCACTCATTTTGATATCAAAATAAAAAATGTATCTACAAAATTTTCGTTTCGACGTCATTAGTGTAGTTGCAAACCGAGCCACGCTAATGTAATCAAGTGTCTGTTTATTATCATATTTTTCTTATTGTAGTTCTTCTATTATCTCCTCCTACGGTGTTAAAGGTATAAAAACATAGCCCACTGCAAATAATTGCACATATATCAGTACGTAATTGCAGTGCCCCATTCCTATTTATTTTATTATTAATATTTATAATATTATTATTAAATATGGCACGCAAATCGGAAAAGAAATGCTAAAATCAACCACTCCCAACCTGAACGGATGAGAGCTGTTGAATTAAATAGACATATGTAGACCGGTAAGGAGGTCTCCAAAAGGTTTTGTCCAGCTACAATTTATTTTGGTTTCGATTTGTATAAGAAATGGCAAAGTAATGAACAATTTATGCTAATGCAAATTAGCTGCCATTATACAACCAATCCCAAGTACTCAACCGTTCCGAAGAACTCATGATTGTCAAAGTTGGTATATGTATACAAGCCACCCATGAGGAGGTCTCCAAAAAGTTAAGGACGACAGGAGGTGCCCTAACTCGCAATCAAAACTATCTACCCCATTGTTTAATCAACCAAAAGTCTGCTTCAAAGCGGCCCAGCGACTGGGCATGCTCATTTGCTTTGCTAGCATGTCAGAATGCTCACGGAACACTGCACACACGACATCTCTTGCCTCAGGCAAACAAACGCATTTTCTTCAGAAAATTCCAATGCGGCTTCATGTCAAATTTTCTATTGCTTTTTACTTTGAACAACTAAAGAAAGGCTCACTTCGAGTTTCTGAATGTTTAACAAACAGAAGGAATAAAAACTGCAATCCATACCTTGTGAAAGTGAATGACAGGTTCAGAGTGGATCCGGATGAGCTGCAGGCATGATCTATAACCCTGGAAGAGTTGTGCAAAGAGCCTGAGGAAGACAGCTCTCACCTCCTTATCCTGGAAATAACACCCACACCGACAAACACACATAGTCATCCACGAGCTATGGCACAAAAAACGCAAACTCTGATAAGGGGAATCAAGCACAAAGTGAGTCTTTAATGGGATTTACAGTCATGGCTTATTGCCATGACTGTATTGCACCACCTGACAGTATTGACAGTACCGCAGATCAAACTGTTGACCAGGGCTCTAGCAAGGCAGAGGCAGCATGCTTGTGTGATTGTGATGGGGAGGACACTGGGGGCTCAGAGAACGGAGACAAGAACCAATGGAGGTAGAGGGTGTGGGTGATTTGTTGGCACTCACCAATAGTTTGAGGTTGGACAGAGCAGTGCGGGGTGGAGGGAATGCATTGTCTGCTATCGCCAGATCTGGGTGCAATACCTTCAGAGAGTCAAAACACGTTTAAAGATCATGAGTTGGTGTTTTATAAATTATCAAAAAGGGAGAAAAGTATGAATTAATTTGTTGACGACGTGATGCTGTTGTGAGCATGTATGGGATCGCAATTTCCATAACCATATAGCAAAAGAAAATACAGCATGTAATGCATTTGGATCACAAGACCCCATGGTGAGGTGGTGTAAGGAGACGTATGAGAAGCACAGATACTCCCATGCTTGCCACACTCTCTTTGCATTCATATACACCGTTATATAACCATGTGTGTATTCCATATGGCTGCACTCCACACACTAAAGGATAAAACATTATTTGGAGATGTATTTGGAGATAGGTCCTTATGTATGTGGTCTATCGTGAATTAAAGATTTAATATCTTCAAATCGACAACATCATGACATATGCAAAAGCTAAAACACAATTGCAAACGCCACTGCGTTTGTGTTTCCGTTAATGTGTTTGCGTTTTCCGAATAGGCAAAGCGTTATGGATATGCAGTTGGTTCTAAACGACACTTTAGTCCCCAGCATAAATGACCCACTTGGGCATTAGATCACAAACTAAAAAAGGTATTTTGTTTGGTTGTTTTGAGTTCAACTTGAGGTCGCTATGGCAACAATACAGTCAAGTGTACTTTGTTATTTGCATGTGTAGCATGGGAATATGATGTGATCACATCAGTCACTGGGGAGTGAGCACATGTTGAGATCCCTATTCTCTGTTGCTATATCAGGTAGTGTACAATTGTGTGTG